>JBBMFX010578288.1:0-10149 GCA_037832545.1 Rhabdalestes septentrionalis | reverse complement strand
TTTAAATAGAAATATAGAAATATACAGACATCTTTAAAAAGAAATATAGTGGAGGTAAATGGAACCAGACGTCTTTTAAGAGAAATATAGTGGAGGTGAATGGAACCAGACATCTTTAAATAGAAATATAGAAATATACAGACATCTTTAAAAAGAAATATAGTGGAGGTAAATGGAACCAGACGTCTTTTGAGATAAATATAGTGGGGGTGAATAGAACCAGACTTCTAAATGGAAATATAGTGGGAGTGAACGGAACCAGACGTCTTTAAACAGAAATATAGTGGAGATGAATGGACCCAGACGTCTTTAAAGGGAAATATTGTGAAGGTGAATGGAACTAGACGTCTTTAAAGGGATATATAGGGGAGATGAATGGTACCAGACATCTTTAAAGAGAAATATAAAGGAGGTGAATGAATTAGACATCTTGAAAGGGAAATATAGTAGAGGTGAATGGAACCAGACGTCTTTAAAGAGAAATATAGTGGAGATGAATAGAACCAGACATCTTTAAAAAGAAATACACTGGAGGTGAATGCAACAAGACGTCTTTTAAGATAAATATAGTAGAGGTGAATGGAACCAGGCATCTTTAAAGGGGAATATATTGGGGGTGAATGGAACCAGACATCTTTAAAAAGAAATATAGTGGAGGTGAATGGAACCAGACATCTTTAAAGGGAAATATAGTGGGGGTGAATGGAACCAGATGTCTTTAAATGTGAATATAGTGGAGATGAACCAGACGTCTTTGAATGGAAATATAGTTGAGGTGAAAAGAACCAGACGTCTTTAAAGGGAAATATAGTGGAGGTGAAGGAAACCAGAAGTCTTTAAAGAGAAAAATATTGGAAGTGAATGGAACCAGACTTCTTTAAAGGGAAATATGGTGAAGGTGAATGGAACCAGACGTCTTTAAATAGAAATATAGTGGAGTTGAATGGTACCAGATATATTTAAAGGGAAATTTAGTGGAGGTAAATGGAACCAGACATCTTTAAAGGGAAATATACTGAAGGTGAATAGAACCAGACGTCTTTAAAGGGAAATATAGTGGAGGTGAATGGAACCAGACATCTTTAAAGGGAAATATAGTAGAGGTGAATGGAACCAGACATCTTTAAAGGGAAATATAGTGGAGGTGAATGTAACCATACGTCTTTAAAAAGAAATATAGTGGAGGTAAATGCAACCAGACGTCTTCTAAGATAAATGTAGTAGAGGTGAATGGAACCAGACATCTTTAAAGGGACGGGAAATATAGTTGGGGTTAATGGAACCAGACGCCTTTAAAGGGAAATATAGTGGGAGTGAACGGAACCAGACGTATTGAAAGAGAAATATAGTGGAGAGGAATGGACTCAGACGTCTTAAAAAGGCAATATACTGGATTTGAATTGAACCAGACGTCTTTAAAAGGAAATATAGTGGAGTTGAATAGAGCCAGAAGTCTTTAAAGGGCAATATTGTGAAAGTTAATGGAACTAGACGTCTTTAAAGGTAAATATAGGGGAGATTAATGGAACCAGACATCTTTAAAGAGAAATATAGTGGAGATGACTAGAACCAGATGTCTCTAAAAGGAAATATAGTGGAAGTGAATTGAACTAGACATCTTTAATGAGATATATAAAGATGGTGAATGAACTAGACATCTTTAAAGGGAATTTGAGTGGTGGTGAATGGAACTAGACACCTTTAAAGGGGAATATAGTGAAGTTGAATGGAACCAGACGTCTTTAAAGGGAAATATAGTCGGGGTGATTGGAACCAGTTGTCTTTAAAGGGGAAAATAGTGGAGGTGAACGGAATCAAATATTTTTAAAGGGGAATATAGTGGACCTGAATGGAACCAGACGTCTTTAAAGGGAAATATAGAGGGGGTGAATGGAACCAGACGTCTTCAAAATGGAATATAGTTGAGATATATTGAACCAGACGTCTTTAAAGGGAAATATTGTGAAGGTGAATGGAACCAGGCATATTTAAAGGGAAATAAGGCGGAGGTGATTCGAACCATACGTCTTTAAAGTGAGATATAGTGGAGGTAAATGGAACCAGTTGTCTTTAAAGGGCAATATAGTGGAGATGAATGGAACGAGACGTCTTTAAAGGGAAATGTATTGGAGGTAAATGGAACCAGACATCTTTAAAGGGAAATTGAGTAGTGTTGAATGGAACCACAGATCTTTAAAGGGAAATTTAGTAGAGGTAAGTGGAACCAGACGTCTTTAACGGGAAATATAGTGGAGGTGAATGGAACCAGACGTCTTTAAAGGGAAATATAGTGGAGGTAAATGGAAGCAGGCGTCCTTAAAGAGAAATATAGTGTAGGTTAATGGAACCAGACATCTTTAAATGGAAATTTAGTGGGGGTTAATGGAACCAGACGTCTTTAAAGGGTAATATTGTGGAGATGAATGGAACCAGACGTTTTTAATGGGAAATTAAGTGGTGGTGAATGGAACCAGACATCTTTAAAGGGGAATATAGTGGAGCTAAAGGGAACCAGCCGTCTTTGAAGAGAAATTTATTGAAGGTGAATTGAACCAGACGTCTTTAAAGTGAAACTGATTGGTGGTGAATGGAAACACACATTTTTAAAGGGGAAGATATTGGAGGTAAATGGAACCAGACATCTTTAAAGAGAAATATACTGGAAGTGAATGGTAACAGACGTCTTTAAAGGGAAATATGGTGGAGATTAATGGAACAAGACGTCTTTATTGAGACATTTAAAGGAGATTAATTAACTAGACATCTTTAAAGTGGATTATCGTGAAGGTAATTGGAACCAGATGTCTTTAAACAGAAATATAGTGGAGATGAATAGAACCAGACATCTTTAAAGGGAAATATAGCATGGGTGAATTGAACCAGACGTCTTTAAAGGGAAATATACTGGATGACTAGAACCAGATGTTTTTAAAGGGAAATATACTGGAGGTGAATGGAACCAGACGTCTTTAAAGGGAAATATACTGGAGGTGAATGGAACCAGACGTCTTTAAAATGGAATATAGTGGAGATAAATGGAACCAGACGTCTTTAAAGGGAAATTAAGTGGAGGTGAATGGAACCAGACGTCTTTAAAGGGAACTATAGTGGAAGTGAATGAAACAAGACGTCTTTAAAGGGAAATATAGTGGAGGTGAATGGAACCAGACATCTTTACAGGAAAATATAGTTGAGGTGAAAGGAACCAGACGTCTTTAAAGGGAAATATAATGGAGGTGAATGGAACCAGACGTCTTTAACGGGAAATATAGTGGGAGTGAATGGAACCAGACCTATGAAAAGGGAAATATAAGGGAGATGAATGGAATCAGACGTCTTTAAAGGGCAATATAGGGGATGTGAATGGAACCAGACGTCTTTAAAGGGAAATATAGTGGAGGTGAGTGGAACCAGACATCTTTAAATGGAAATATAGTGAAGTTGAATGGAACCAGACATCTTTCAATGGATAAATAGTGGAGGTGAATGGAACCAGATGTCTTTAAACGGGAATCTAGTGGAGGTGAATGGAACCAAACATCTTTAAAGGGTAATATAGTGGATGTGAATGGAACCAGACGTTTTTTAAGGGAAATATAGTGGATGTAAATGGAACCAGATGTCTTTAAAGGGAAATATAGTGGAGGTGAATGGAGCCAGACATCTTTAAAGGGAAATATAGTGGAGGTGAATGGAACCAGACATCTTTAAAGGGAAATACAGGAGAGGTGAATGGAACCAGACGTCTTTAAAGGGAAATATAGTGGGAGTGAATGGAACCAGACGTATGTAAAGGGAAATATAATGGAGATGAATGGAACCAGACGTCTTTAAAGGGCGATATAGTGGATGTGAATGGAACCAGACGTCTTTAAAGGGAAATATAGTGGTGGTGAATGAAACGAGACATCTTTAAAGGGGAATATAGTGGAGGTAAATGGAACCAGATATCTTTATAGACAAATATAGTGGAAGTGAATGGAACCAGACGTCTTTAAAGGGAAATATAGTGTAGATGAATGGAACCAATTGTCTTCAATGAGAAATATAGAGGAAGTGAATCAACTAGAAATCTTTAACGGGTAATATAGTGAAGGTAAATAGAACCAGACATCTTTAAAGGGGAATATGTTGGAGGTAAATGGAACCAGACTTCTTTAAAGAGAAATATACTGGAAGTGAATGGACCCACACATCTTTAAAGGAGAATTAACTGGAGGTGAATGGAACTAGACGTCTGTAGAGGGAAATATAGAGGAGGTGAATGGAACCAGACAGCTTTAAAGAGAAATATATTGGAGGTAAATGGAACCAGACGTCTTTAAAGGGAAATATGGTGGAGATGAATGGACCCAGACATCTCTAAAGGGAAATATAGTTGGAGTGAATGGAACCAGACGTCTTTAAAGGGAAATATAGTGGAGATGAATGGACCCAGACGTCTTTAAAGGGCAATGTAGTTGATGTGAATGGAACCAGACCTCTTTAAAGGGAAATATAGATGAGGTGAATGGAACCAGACATTCTTATAGGGAAATATAGTGAAGGTGAATGGAAGCAGACATCTTTAAAATGAAATGTAGTCGGGGTGAATGGAACCAGACGTCTTTAAGGGGGAATTAAGTGGAGGTGAATAGAACCAGAAGTCTTTAAAGGCCAATATTGTGAAGGTGAATGGAACTATGCGTCTTTAAAGGGAAATATAGTGGAGATGAATGGAAGTAGATGTCTTTAAAGAGAAATATAGTGGAGGTGAATGGAACCAGACATCTTTAAAGGGAAATATAGCGTGGGTGAATTGAACCAGACGTCTTTAAAGGGAAATATAGTGGAGATGACTAGAACCAGACGTTTTTAAAGGGAAATATACTGGAGGTGAATGGAACCAGACGTCTTCAAAGGGAAATATACTGGAGGTGAATGGAACCAGACGTCTTTAAAATGGAATATATTGGAGATAAATGGAACCAGACGTCTTTAAAGGGAAATTAAGTTGATGTGAATGGAACCAGACGTCTTTAAAGGGAACTATAGTGGAAGTGAATGAAACAAGACGTCTTTAAAGGGAAATATAGTGGAGGTGAATGGAACCAGACATCTTTACAGGGAAATATAGTTGAGGTGAAAGGAACCAGACGTCTTTAAAGGGAAATATAGTGGACGTGAATGGAACCAGACATTTTTAATGTGAAATATAGTGGAGGTGAATGGAACCAGGCGTCTTTAAAGGGAAATACAGATGAGGTGAATGGAATCAGTTATTCTTAAATGGAAATATAGTGAAGTTAAATGGAACCAGACATCTTTAAATTGATAAATAGTGGGGGTGAATGGACCCAGACAGCTTTAAAGAGAAATGTAGTGGAGGTGAATGGAACCAGATGTCTTTAAAGGGAAATATAATGGAGATGAATGGAACCAGATGTCTTTAAAGGGCAATATAGTTGATGTGAATGGAACCAGACGTCTTTAAAGGGAAATATAGATGAGGTGAATGGAACCAGACATTCTTAAAGGGAAATATAGTGAAGGTGAATGGAACCAGACATCTTTAAAATGAAATGTTGTCGGGGTGAATGGAACCAGACGTCTTTAAAGAGAAATATAGTGGAGTTGAATTGAACCTGATGTCTTTAAAGGGGAATATAGCGGAGGTAAATGGAACCAGACATCTTTATAGGGAAATATAGAGTGGGTGAATGGAACCAGACATCTTTAAAGGGAAATATAGTGGAGATGACTAGAACCAGACGTCTTTAAAGGGAAATATAATGGAGATCAATGGAACCAGACGTCTTTAAAGGGCAATATAGTGGAGGTAAATGGAACCAGATGTCTTTAAAGGGAAATATAGTGGAGGTTAATGGAACCAGACATCTTTAAAGGGAAATATAGTGGAGGTGAATGGAACCAGACGTCTTTAAAGGGAAATATAGTTATAGTTTAGTTGGGGCCCTTGGCGTGGCTGGAGGTAAGGTGTAAGGAGCCATGGTTTGCATGGGTAGCCACTGTCCCCTAACAAGTGGCAATTAGCTGGCACATAGCGTCTCTCAAAAAGCTGTCTGATGCCTCTCTCCGAGAGCATTCTCGCATCATGTGTGGAGCCTGGCCATTTAGCCACAATGTCCAAAATCTTACAGGCCGCATTGAACACAATTTGCACATTGATGCGGTGGAAATTCTTCCTGTTAACAAAGACAGCCTCGTCCTCTGATGGCACAATTATTCTCAAATGTGTACTCCCACAACGCCAGGGAATCCTGCAATGTCCATAAATGCCCTTTTATGTGTGTGTGTGAAGTGCGGGCATCCAGCGTGAATGAAACAAATTGTGTCACAATATTAGGTTGTGACAAAGCTGTCAGTGTTTGGGTGATGACTCTGCTGACGGAGGATTGGGACAGACCCAAGTCATCACTGCTGCATTGTTGCATTTTCCCTGTTGCCAAATACCTCAGGGTTGTGATTACTTTCTTCTCCGGTGTAATAGCGTTGTGGCGTCGGGTTGGTGAAGTAATTGCATCTCTAAGGAGATCCACCACAAACATGATTCCTGCACGATCCAATCTGTAGCATCTCAATAATTCCCTGTCATCCAGTGTTTGCAGGACATCTCTCCTGCCTCCTCTGTTGGCCATTTTGTGCAGCTGCTTAGGGGAACACCTAAGCCACTAAAAGTCCTCTTCCCTGCTCTTAGCAGATCTCGCCTTAGGAGCCCTTTTAAGCGCTAGGAATATTCAGGTATAGCTTTTATATTAACTGGGATTTTTGTGTCACTTTTAGGGGAAAATCTAAGAAAACGTCATGACTCGGAGCCACTTTTTGCACAAAAACTCTTTAGGGATACAGGCCCAGATGCTCAGTATGTCTGGCTCCGCCTCTGCTTCAAGATACTGCTACTCACCTACAAAGCCCTCAACAATCAAGCTCCTCCCTACCTCTCTGACCTTCTTTCCCATTCAAGCTCAGCACGTCGCCTCAGGTTCGCAGATGCACAAATCCTCACAACAGCTAGGACCAAGCTATGGACTTGGGGAGACAGGGCTTTTGTTGCTGCTGCACCCTCTCTCTGGAATGCCATTCCCACCCACATCAGGCAATCAAAGCCTCTGTATTCCTTCAAAGAGTCACTCAAATCCCACATCTTCCAACTCGCTTTCCCCAGTTGATATGCAAGTTACAAATTCCATGATGACCACCATGTATAAGATTGTCTTTATTCTTACCCAGGTCCATATATACCTTCCCTCATTTTTTGTTTGTCTACTAATGATTGTACAAGCGTTTTTGAGTATTTTGAAAAGCGCTTTATAAATTGAATGTATTATAATTAAAAGATCAACATGCCCCATGTTAGGATCAATGAGACTGACGTGCTGCATACTGCGCAAACGAGGCTTCTGTTACACTGAGTATTAAAAAGATACAGAGAGACATGTAAACTAACAACCGTGCAAGAGAAAGACAGAAAGAGAGAACAACATTAATAAGTGGCAGACAGACACTAAAGAGAGACATAAACACTAAATACAGAGAGAAAGAGAGAGACACACAAACACTAATGAAAGTGAGATGCTAACACTAAACAGAGAGAAAGTCAGTTATTAGAGTGAGACACAAACACTAATCAGAGAGAGAGAGAATGTGTATTGTCCTGTGTGTGGTTTTAAATGTTGACTTGACCCATGTGAACATTAGTCTCACAACATTCAGAGAGTAAGTCTGATGTGCTACCTATTGCTAAAGCTAATCACAGATAGAGAGAGATATACTAGCCCTAATCAGATAGTGAGAGAAAGAGACAGTGTGATGTTCTGGGCAACGATCTACTGGGATTCCAGCATCCATGTGCATCTTATTTGAACAACCCAACCAAAGGTTTTTGTGAATAATTCCACCAACCTGTTGCCTTTCCTTTTGAGCAAGATGCACTCACACCTGCATCTGTTTCAGATTCTTTGGATGAAATTAGTTTGCTACTAAAGCAATACATATCTGATGTCCTGCATATGATCATAGGCCCTTAAGTGCTGGAGGATGGAAGTGTAGAACATGAAACCGTAAAAACCACTGACATGTTGCTAGGGTCATTTTGAAGCACTTTATTAAAACAAAATGTTATCATTTTTTATGAATGGTGTTTTGACACATCAGAAGGGCTTTAACATGTTGCATCATTGTCTCCTATCCACGTAAAATCGTATTGCCTTTGACCTAATCAGAAATGAAACATTAAACAGGATCATAAGGGCTGTAGTAGCAGTATTTCAGGAGTCACTGGTAAAACCTTCAAGGGAGACTTGCTCCTGCGAGTCCAGAAGAATGGATAGACCTTCTCTGTGAATGTGTGAGAGAAGGTTATTATGTCCATGTCGTTAACAGGGTCGAAGAAGGACACCTCTCCCCTGTCCCAGTCCAGCGTCACGCGGACCGTAGGGAGCCCCCCCTCGGCGGAGAAGGGGCACTTCGGCTTCTCCGGGGAGTGAGTGTAAAACCCCCCATTATTCTCAACACTCCAGATGCCGCCGTAGAAATGCACTCCCTTTCTCTGGTTAGACTCTGTGGTTATTCCCACTTCCCACAGATAATTATCCCCAACCTCGACGTCCCAGGAGACGCTCCGGGAGCTGAAGCCCTCTGAGCCCAGGACACAGGCGCACTCGTCAAACCTCTCCGGATTATCAGGGCGATGCCCTGGCCTTTCAACTTCATCATCCACTTCATCCTCATCGTCTTCATTTGTTACATCATTCTTGTACTTAAAGTGTTCACCCGTGAATGTCGCAGTGGTCAGGTCATCAGACAGTGAAAGGTTTGGGTGGGCTGTGTTGGGATCCAGAATAACAGGAGCTGAGTGAGGAAAAGGAAAGAGTGAGCATTGTGGAGTCAATAAGGAAAGGCATGACCATGGTCATTTGAATGTAAACACACCCAAGAATTTGGAATAAAAATGTATTTGATGGTTGAACAGCTTGATGTCAATGTACGATTTGAATTTAGTTTGTATTAGATTAAGCTTCCATTATTTGTTAATCACATCGTGACCAAAAAGCAAAGTTAGGGGTGGAGCCCTAGTCGGTAGGATACTTGCCCCTAGACCAAGAGGCTGTGGGTTTGAATCCTGCCCTGAGAACACCACTACTGGGTCCCTGAGAAAGACCCTTAACCCCAAGATGCTCCAGGGACACTGCCCCCTGTAGTTATAGCATGGAAGTTGCTTAGGATAAAAGCATCTGATAAATGCTGTAACTGTAGTTGACTGGTGACATTCAGAATACGCCTGGCGGAAAAATGTTTTTTTTTGCACTTGTCCCTTTCAGGGTTATAATAGTTTTGCATTTTTCATTATAGTTTAGTTTTATTTGGTTTTGACCTTTTTTTCTTCGAATTTAGTTAGTTTTAATTCGTTTTTAGAGCAGGTTTGCTAGTTTTAGTTAGTTTTAATTAATTCTAAATGCTTAGTTTTAGTTAATTTTTATTAGTTTTAGTGTTAGTTTTGGTTTTTTCATACTTCGGGTTATTTGTCAGGTGCAGGATACAAAAAAAAAGGTAAATATTGAGTACTAAAACTCAGCAAAGGATAATTAAAAAAAAATGTTTTCAGTTAATTTTGAACAACCAACCATCCACAACGACCAACAGTCTACAAGATAGCAGCTTAAGGGCAAAATGTGTGTAACACTGCTTCTGATGGTGGATACAGGTAGTGTGCCTGGTATGAACCAAAATAGCCAATAGACTAAAGACACACATGAACATATGCTTTGCATAGCTCCAAAAAGGTTATTCACTCTTGCGGTGCCGGGTTATTTGAATTTCGGTTCGAGTGTATAGCTGACCTTTTTAGGTGCTTTTCCACTGCCTGGTACCAGCTCGGCACGGTTCGGCTCGGCTCGCTTTTTTTGCTTTTCCATTGCTGGTATCCGGTACCCGGTACTATTCTTGTTGGTGGTTTTCCACGGACTGGTACCGGCTCAGCTCGGCTCGGCTCGGCTCTACTCTGTTGCGTTTCCACTACAACTGGTTGCGTATCAACTGAGGCAAAAAACATGAGGTCAAAAATTGACATAACTACAGTCATCAGAATGGATTAAAATCAGAGGGATTTTGTTTCTTATTCTTGGTTTGTGTTTGTTTGCCACAAAACGA
>JBBMFX010578280.1:0-14250 GCA_037832545.1 Rhabdalestes septentrionalis | reverse complement strand
AGGGACAGGGACAGAAACAGGGACAGGACTGATAGGGCCTAGACTACCCGGGACTGGACTACCCGGGACTGGACTACCCGGGAATGGGAGCGGGGACAGGGACAGGACTACTAGGGACTAGACTACCCGGGACTGGAACAGGAACGGGAACAGGGACAGAGACAGGGACAGGACTAACATAACTGACCGGGCCTGTACCTGGGGTTGCTGGAACAGGAGGCGAGGCAGCAGGGGTCGTCCGTGACAGGAGACGTCCCAGGATCTCCTGAAACCCTTGGATACGGAGCTTCAGCTCTGACACGATCTCGTGCGGCTGCAGCTCCGAACCCGGGCACGGCTGCAGCTCCGTTGCAGATCGAGGCGACGACTGCTCCGGCGAGGGACGAGGCGGCTCGTGCTCGATTGCGAGTCGGTGTGGCAGCAGCTCGGGCGTTGATGGAGGCGGCTCAAGCTCTGTCACGGGCCGGTGTGGCAGCTGCTCATTTGCCCTGCCGTGGTGGAAGCTGGCGGGGGCTGTAGTGGAGAGTGAGGGAGCCACAGGCCTTCGGCGTCTCCTCTTCCTCCGAACCTGGGCAGGCGAGGAGAGGTGGGGATCCTCCGGGAGGGTCTCTTCCTCCGAATCCCTCGCGATCCTCTCCCATGGTAGCTCCCAGGGATTGCGATTTCCCTGGAAGAATGAGAACTCCCCCTCTGAGTCCTCCTCGCCCCATGCCGGTATCCAGGCCGGAGGATCGACCTCCAGCCCGTGGGTTTCTCCCTTGGTCCGGGCGTACTCGGCCGCCCAAGCATTCAGGGCGGCCTTCTAGTCCCGGACCTCTCTCTCCTCCGTAGAGCTCAGCTTGCTCTTTGTATTTGGATCTCGCCAGCTGTCACAGTCGAAGGTGCCAACCTCCGACTGCGATTTACCTCTTGGGACCTCAGGTAGGAAATGAAAGACGAGGGAACCAGAATCCATGATAAATGGGGAACTTTATTAAAGTAAACAAAACAGAACGGAGACAGGCTCGTGGGCCATCAGAATGCAAACAAACCTAAACACTGGGAACAAGACACACAGGGGAATGAGGCGATGGCGAGATGGTGAGGAACTGAAACAAACTGACCTTTATACACACACTTAACGAGATTTATGCAGTCTCATTGCCAGGTTCTCAAATCTGACACCCAGGACAGAATCAGATTTGTAATAGGCTTGTTCAGACTGTCTTCAACCCAATGCTCAGCACACTGCTGCAAGAAAATTAATTAAAAAAAATAACGCTTTCTACCACAGAGTGACAGAACATAGTCATCATTTTTCTTCAGACATTAAAAAACCTAAGCCTCCTCAGTAGGTAAAGCTGGTTTTCCCCATAATTAAAGACAGTGTCTGTGTTCTTGGACTATTCCAATTTGCTGTCCATGTGTACCCCCAGGTTCCTGTTGTCCTCAACCACCGCAACATTTGTCCCTCTGATGGTGACAGGGGTGGGAGGAGAAGCCCACAACCACTTCCCTCTACAGCTCTGTGGACATTCATAATGGAGTTTGTCCTCCTTTGCAACTGCTATAATGGTTCCACTCCGCACTTTTGTTTTCCATTAACTAACTAGATACAAACGTGAATGCCATGCAGTGGCACATATCTTTGGTTATATATTTGATTTTGATTACATTAATGTTTAGGATGAAATTCATGAGAAATATTTGCAGAAATGATGCAGTGGTGAAACTGTGTGAAAGAGAAAACTGCTGTTAAAAACCTTATTTGTTTAAATTGTTCTTTCATTTTCGTTCATACAGTAGTAATTTAAAACAAACAAAGGTGCGCAATACAATACGTTTGAAATAATAATAACATTTTTCGTATAACGTCGATAAATCAGAAAAAACATGCCATTAATAGCAAGGAAAAATGTTATTTGTCGTCCAGAATTAGTATTCACAAAAAGTAAATTTTAGAGAAAGGTAGAGAAAGTATTCATTACGAGGTAATTTTTAAAATCTCAAATCATCTCTTCTATCAGGTGTTGTGCCGAATTCAGCCCCCCTGCCGTCAGAAGCCCCCTGCGCGGGCACGCACATTATAGGACTTTCGGCATAAGCACACAATTACAGGCGCAGTTATTTCTTAAAGATGTTTTTACTCATTCACATATTTAGTAAAGAGCAACAGTGCGCAGTCAAACTCATGTTTTGGTTTTCACAACAACACGATTTATCACAAATAAGAACTAACCCAAGAAATTGCTTTTTATTACATGAGGTATTTATTGTCAACCCCCCAGATTATGGAACGCGAGTGAAATAGATCTGCTTCGACAATTCACTTATTTCAAAAACCTTTAACTGTTTCTGACTGATACTTGAATTTCACTTGGTTTTTAGTGATTATTTGCTTGAACAACACTTTGGCGTGACGTTTTGGTGCTTTTTATTATGTCTAAATGTCTAATTGAAATCCATGTATGATTAAAAAGTCTCATCCCTGTAGGGGGGCTGAATTCGCATCGGTCTGAATGTCTTTTACTGAAGCAGTTTGCGTGTTGCATCCTGGGATAATTTTTTTCTCCAGATTATTCTGTTCTACACGATATGGCCAGAAGGTAGAGTTATATCCTTTCTTTTTTTCTTCATTTTCATACCTCCTGCAAAAAACTCTTACCACATAGAAATGAAATAGAAGTGCTCTTGCAATAAACATTAAGGTTCACTACATAAAGATCCCGAACTACTCTGCAGTACACAGTAAACAATTCATCATCAGTTTCTTGAATGTGTTCCATATTATAGCACTCATGACTCCACAGACAATCCATTGGGGAGCAGGGGACAGTATTCAGTATATTACACTCTTTACACTCTTTACAAAAATAATTCTGTCCATTGTAAGATACTGGTGTCTCCTAAATGGTAACTGTTCAAAACAGACTTTGTCTTCATTTTACTGTGTGAACTTTGAATGAACTTTGAATGTGTAATAAACTTTTACATTAAATTTCTTTTTGTCAGTGTGATTGATGTGTAACAGTGAATGATGTCTCTAAGATTTACTGAATTTATTTTCAGTGTTCATCATATTATATTGAACATCAGACTTTTTATCATATCCAGTTGTTCTTAGCTCTCATTGTAATTCTGAGTAATAAACTCAGGTATTGTACTGATAATCAATATGGTTTGTGCAGAACTAAAACTTCATAACAAAATACATAAATTATAATGCAAAACACTACTGTCACAGTGCCGGTCTGCGACCACCAGGGGTCACTGAGACCATGCACCCAAACTCCCCCTATAGACTCTTTATGTAAATAGCATCCACCTGCTTTGTATTATGTTCCTTCCCCTGATTGGTTCCCCTCTAATATTTATGTTCTCCCTTTTCACTTCCCCCTCACGGGTACATAATATCTCTTCTTTTCAGTTTTGCCATGGTCTTCGTACCACTTTTCTGTTTAGTTGTAAATAAAGTTTTTGTTAAGCCGGTTTCAGACCTAACGCGGCATGCTCCGAAACCCATTGTTTCCTATGGCTTGCGCGGCGCAAAAGTGCCGTTGTGTGGTGCCGAGCTCGGCGCAGGCGCGGCACAAGCGCGGCATGGCGCGCCTCTCGGTGGGCTTGTGCGCGCGCCGCGGTCAAAGTTGAAAATTGTTGACCACGGCGCGGCGAGACGCACTTTCACGCGACCAATAGAATCAAAGCATTGAAGTGGGCTACCGGTCTGCTCCTTCAAAACACACACACACACACACAGACAGCGGGTAGGGAGATGTAATGTGCAACAGCAACATTATTATCATTAAAATGTGATGTAGCAGACAATCTATGTTGCCTTCTTCTTGTGAAGTGATTTTTACCAGCTGAGTTGAGATCAAATTGAGATTACAAACAGTAGGGACGAACTTCTTTTAACTATGAATGTAAAATATATTCTTCTTGACCTGCCCCTTATATGAGTTTTTAAGTGGCTCTTGAAAATCTCACACCCCCACAGGCTTTCTTCTTCGTGCTAACAGAGTTAATGCTAACAGAGCTAATGGCCGCCGGCTGGGAGAAAAACAGAACAGGAGAGTTTAGAAAACCACGGCCACTTTTTTTGCGCTAAGCCCCGCGGCAAGCGCGGCGCGTTGAGCACAATTTACTGATTTTTAAGAGAAAGTGCAAGCCCGAGCGCAGTGCATGCCGCGTTTGGTCTGAAACCGGTTTTACTCACCTGATGTCATCTCGTAGGTCTCCTCGTGCTTTAGTTCAGGAGGATATAGGACAACTACATTTTACTAGCATGCAATCTAAACTTCTGGGAAAATATGTTAATTATTCATGTGTGTGAATATACTATTTATGTGTGTTATTTTAATATTTGTGTGTGTAAATACAAATAATGTTTAAACTCCTTCAATTTGTAAAAGCCCACTGTCTCATTACGATGGTGTTTGAACTGAAGTCTACTGTCGGTAATAAAAACAGCAAAACAGTGTGGGGCAAATAACAGGAGATTCAGAGACAATTTGATCTTGTTCTGATCACAGTGAAGTCAGATGATGACAGAATATGATTCACTAAAGTATGCATTTGAATGTTTTTATTGCACATGATAAGCACAGGGACTGGCCCAACAAGTAACAGACCCACATCAGATTTGAAGAATTGAACTGTTACTAAAACACTGCACAGTTTAAATGATATCTTTTTACACCATCCCTTTTACTTAATAGGATGTGCCACATGGAGACCATTTATGTTTTTATCTGATGTTGTGTCTGCTTTATCTGATTCTCATGAACACACTGAGTATAGCAGGACAGTATTTACACTTAAATGAAGACAGAATCTCTATCTTCAATCCTCAACAATAGTAAAAGGATAAAAATGCATTTGTTAAACTGACAAAATATAAGGTGGAGTAAAACTTTACTTTAAACGGTTGCCAGTTTAAATATTTAGTAATCTGTAGGTTAAAAATGTTTACATACATTGGACTAATTAGGTGCTTTGTCTCCTTAGTGAATCAACACAGCCCTACAAGAACAAATTCAATGCAAGTGTGAAATTAAAGGTCAGATTTACACCTCAATTATTTGAAAAAGTATAAAACTGCTGTCACTCATATTTACTCTATGAGATCAGATTGGGGGTGTAGCTCTCATTATACCTCACAGAAACAAGTGAAATACACACAGTACAGAACTGTAAGTATTTTAATAGGGTAAAATCATAATTCAGTGCTGAAATTCCTTAATTTTAATGTAAGATAGAATAAACAATTATAAAAATAAGGAATTTTAGATATAAAAGGAACATAATGAAAATAAACTAATAATAAAATGAATTCCAATTCCCAATTATTTATAAAGCACTTATAAAAAACAACAACTTGGCTGACCAAAGTGCTGTACATCATATTAAAGGTACAAATATAAACACAACCAAAATAAAACATAAAACAGAACAACAAATTTTAAAAAGAATAATCAACAACCAGGGTGAGTTTATTTCACCACAATACACTGGGTTGAAAGCCAAATAGTAAAAATGGGATTTTAGGGGGATACAAAAACAACAATTGATGGAGCTTGCCTCACATATGCAGTGGCAAATTATTTTGTTTTGGAGCAACTACCGCAAAAGCTTTTTCACCCCTAAGTTTATGATTTGCCTGAGGAACAGACAGAAGCATCTGCTCTGCTAATCTGAGTGATCAAGAAGCAACATATAGGAGAAGCAGTTCTGCAAAATGGTGTTGAAATGTAAAAATAGAAACACTGAACAATGTAACATATTTACACAGAAAGATGACACACCAGCACTTTGAGTTTAATAAACAAGCCATGTAAATTTACACTGGAAAGTTGATCAGAACACTTTTTGGATGTTTGGATATGTTTAAACAGATTATGACAAAAAGAGATTTGTGGAGAAACACTGAACAAAGTCAAATGCAGATGCGGTATAGATGATTCAATATTTCCCTATGGGTGACACTAGGGGTTCACCTCAGTCTGGTTCAGTTCAGTGGACTCTCTGTAGATAATCACACACAGCAGAGGGTCGATAATTACAGTCAAACTCATCAGAGAAACACACATCACCAACAGATTAAAGGGAATCATATGAACAAAAGACACAATGGCACATGTGCTGCTAAATACCCCATACAGGGTCAGTGTTAATGTGACAAAAGCTAAAATGGTAAAACTGGGTTTTCTGGGTCTGTAAGGAGTGTCACCAATATTTGGTGGTGTTATACAAGTGACTATCCATGATGTTGATATTATTACTAAAACAAGCGGCAGAGGAAAGAGTATGAATTGAGTTACGCTATACACCTCACAGAGGAAGAAATAAATAAATGAAATGAAAGTGACTGCAATGGAACAAGAAGGAAAGAAATCATGAGCAAAATGGAATGGATATCTCCAAAGGAGTGCAGTCTCTAGTGCCAATACCTGTTGGAGGTGAAGCCCACAGATCAGTGACCCTGACCATAAAGAGGACAATAACCGACATGTCATGCTTCTTTGCCAGCACTCATCATCCTGCAGCAGTTTTGTCACAATATATGGATTCAGAAGCAGCACCAGCAGGTCACAGAGAAGGAGAGTAATCACAATGACTGAGACTCGACTTCCAGTCTTATAACGATGATTAAGAAAACGTAGAACCCAAACGACAGCTGGCAGACCCACACACTCTCCAATAAGGAGGAAGATGGACAGTCTCATCTTACCAGGCAGACACTCTTGTTGAGTAAACCCAGATGATGAATAGTTGGAGAATGGGATATGTGCCATTTTGTTACTCATCAAGTTAGTTGTTTTTTGTCCTATGATTAAAATTACATGTGAAGAATGATGTTACAATAATCTACTTAAAATGACAATGATTGTGTCAGAGCTAGAATACTTACTTAAATAATGGAAGGACAACAGTATGTTCTAGAGGAACCTCTAGAACATAAAATACAACAGTATGCTAAGGCCACCTCAAAAGAGAATCTGTATTGATATGAACTGTAAAAAATTATAACTCAAAGATAATGATATTATGATATTGACAGGTCAAATGATTTCATATTGTTTGTTTACTTGTGTGAAAAATGAAGGCTTGTTAATATAACCCAAAACTGGAAGAACAGTAGACCTCAGATTTTCAATCAGGTTGTAATAAATATAATTACCACATTACCATAAATTGTAAAAATAGTCAAAAAAAAAGTCTGGGTCATCATGCACCAGGCCATAGTAAAAATATACAATCAGACTTGCTCCTGTGAGTGGGTCTGTCTGGATTCCTGATCTGAACATGATCATACAAGAGCATGTTTAGTATTTTTGCTTACACAATATTTGTCAGTTGTCCGTAACGCTGTGTAAACATATTATTTTGGTCTAAAAAAATGGAAAAAAACACACACAAATCTAGATATTTCTATAAAGGCTGTCGCTTTGCAGATTTGTTTAAATACAGTAAAATGTTCTTACCTCTGTCATCAGGTCTTTGCAAGGTCTCATTTACTCTGAAAGACTGAAGTATGGAGCTGAAAGAACAGAGGAAAGGATCATCACACTCTTTCTCTTTCAAGCAGCTGAGGACCGAGCATTTATCAGCATGAGCTTAGCACTTTATAAGAAACATTCTCTGAACTACTAATGTTACCATCCCTGTGCCAACACCTCCTCTCTCAGAAATGATTTCTAAGCCTTCTGCTCTATGCTCTCATGCAGCCTGTGCTGTGACTTGGTTTCTGACTGTTTTTCATCTCTTTATGTTGAGATAATGAGTTAATGAGCTCCTCTGGTAACAAACATCACATAGTAACAGAGTTATATAGAAACACACATCTGTAAATAATTCCCTGTAAAATTGTTTTTAAAAAATAGTTCTGGTCTGAGGAGTTTGACATCGATTACAGAAAGTCAAACCTTTAAAACACTCTTGATTTCTGTTAGTTTGGTGTAGCATTTTAGACATGAATATGAGAGCTTCTCAGCCATCAAAACACTACAGTTCTACATTTCTCACATTCAGTACATACAACAATCACAAGTGTATCACAGAATATCACCAATGATGCAGAACATACAGAGTGTCAGTGCTGACAATTGTCCACAGCCAAAAGTAGCTCAATGGGCACGTGAGCATCAGCATAATAAAGCAACAGAAGAAGGTATGATTACCTGGACTAGGAATAGGAGGCACATGCAGTGTGGTCCTCTAGGGAATATCCTGCTGGAAAACTTTAGCTGCAGATGCTCATGTGGATGGTATGATTAATTATCTCAGTGATCTTCTGAGAGGTAAGATTGTTTTTTTACAAACTCTACTTAACAGCAAACTGATGAAAAGAACAAAGATATCACACTGAGCAAAAAAAAAAGGAACCCAGTTGTGGGATGCTGAAGGTAGGATTAATTACCTTTTGTCCCAGAGGCAGGTATCCTACTCACTAGCCCCCCTATAAAAAATAACTAACCCCTAGGAAGGGTTAGGTCTCAGACTGGATCTGAAGGGAAAAGAGAGCAATGAGAAAACTTGACGGGCTTTGCCAGACTAGTCATTGACACGTGTATGGAGATCTAAGTCTGATACCAAGATTGCAAGCTAGCCTGAGTGACCCTGATTAAGTAGATATACAAAGCAAATTTTATCATGTTGTTTTGATGACATCTTTTTAGAGTAAATAAAGCAATCTTTTTTCAAAACATAGAAAGATACATACATCAAAGCACTCTTGAAATGGAAAAGATTCGAGTGACCCAGCTGAAATGTGTGTTAAGATCAGACAATAGTTAAGTGAAACGCTTTCTGGTTGTTTCTGGCACCTTTTCTAGAACTGTCCATGTGTTACTGTGATGTGTTTTTGCCATGAAATTTGAATTTTTGTTTCATTTTTTAAAATCATTCCACTTCCACCCCCCCCCCCCTTTCTCAGAGGCAAAATCATAAAATTATATTTACACTGATTTCAATTGATTTTGGATTCACAGTGCTTAATAATTAATGTTAGCATGTACTACTGCCATGTAGGGCTGCATACCTAATCAATTTATCAACATTTTGGCTGATTAAATTAAGATGATTGTCTGCGATATGAACATTTGAACAGCAGCTCTGCTGTGTGTGTCTGCATGAGAGCGTGTGTGCATGCATGTGTGTCTATCTGTGCATGTGTGCGCGTGTGTCTGTGTGGGAGTGTGTGTGTGCACCTGTGTGGGTGCGCTTGAGAGTGTGTGTGTGTGTGTGTGTGTGTGTGTGTGTGTGTGTGTGTTTATGTATGTATAGCCCTACACAAAAATCTCGGACACCTTAGAAAATTGTTTGAATCTTTTTATATCAGCAGTGGGTTTCATTCTGCCAGCAAAACCGCAAATGGACATCAGAATAAACTCAAAGGAAAAAGATAGCAGTAAAAGGGATTTCCTTTTATCTAAAAAAAGGATATATTTTGAGCTGGTTAGAAGACCACAGGTTTGGTTCCAGATTTCTGCTCAGTGCCTCCACTCATTGTGTGGATTTATACGATTCCATAAGCAGTGATTCATTATTGATTTTTTAACTACATATAAATCTCAATCTCCATTCTTACAGAAGCGCTACATGAAGATAGGAGACACCCTCACAACCAAAAGAAAGTAAAAAATCAAATAAACAAACAGGTGTACAAACCAAATGAAAGATTTGTAAAAAAAAATCTCCAGAATGAAACTTTTAAAGGAGATGATGAAGCGCTTTACTCATGTAAGATATTTGTAAGATTCTGCAAATAAACTGTAAATATATGCATTTCCATGCTAATACTATCAAAGAAAATAAACAACACAAAATGTCCATTGAAATTAATCTGCTGTAATTCCTGAAAATCTGCTTCAGTATGAGATGCCAGCACAATCAATTGCAAGGAAAACAATAAAAACAAAAAGGAACAAGTGAACAAACCAAGTGAGAAACAATCAACATATGTCTCCAAAATGAAAATTTAACAGAAAAATTATTTGCTTAAAATATAGAAAAAGCAAAATAAGAATAAGAATAAATAATTCTATTGGTTCTGTCATATAAAAAAACATTTCAATACAATAATGAGGAAAACTAAAAAGAACAAAATAAATATTATAGGTAAAATGAAAACAGTTCTTAATTGTATCTAAAACATATTTACACAGAAAGAGGATACACATGTAGGTTATACTTTGGGTTTAATGAACAAGCCTTCTTAATTGACTCTAGAAAGTTGTTCAGAAAGGTTTCACACAGATTCACACAGTAAAACAGAAATAAACAGTGAAACACAAAATATGGTAAAATACAGACGTTGCAATGATGCTGCAAGATTATTCTGTGGGTGACACTTTGTGTTCACCTCAGGCTGGTTCAGTTCATTGGACTCTCTGGAGATACACAGCATAGGGTCTATAATTACATTGAAAGTGATCAGAGAAGCACCCATCACAAACAGATAAAAAGAAAAAAAAACGAAGAAACTACACAATGACACACATGCTGACAGATGTCCCATAAGGGATCCGTGTTAATGTGACAACAGCTAAAACCACAAAACTGGGCTTTCTGGTTCTGTAAGGAGAGTAATATATACTTAGAGGAGTTCTACAAGTGACTATCCATGATATCAGTGTTATAACTAAAAGAAGTGGCAGAGCAAACAGTATGAAAGTGGTATGAAGTAAATGTGTTACACTGAATGCCTCACAGGGGAAAAATAAATGAACAAAATAGTGGAGAACAAGATGGAGCAAGGAGGAAAGAAAATGTGATTAGAGCAGTGTGGGTGTCTCAATGCAAGGGCAGCTTCTAGTGCTACTGCGTATTGGAGATGACTTCCACAGATTATTGATGCTGACCATAAAGAGGAAAATATCTGGCATGTCCTGCTTCTCTCCCAGCACATTTTATCCTGCAATAGTTTTGTCACTATATATGGATTCAGAAGCAGCACCAGCAGGTCACAGAGAAGGAGTGTGATCATGAAAGCTGAGACTCGAATTCCAGCCTCATAACAATTATAAACAAAAAGCAGCTGGAAAACCCACACACTCTCCAATAATGAGGAAGATGAACAGTCTGTTCTTAGCATAGAGACACTCTTGACGATCAGGATTTCTGCCCTTCTGTTATTTTTTGAGTTAGCCAGTCTTTTTTCTGTAAAACAAAATTGCAGTTGAGAGACAGATTTACAGCAAAGATCTATTTAACATTCCAAAGATTGTGTAAAAGTTGGAAAACTCACTAAAATGATGAACCCAGAAATCTAAATATTGTTGTTTGAGGACAAATTTCTGTACCTCCATTTATGCCAAAACAACAACAACATAATATTTGCCCCTAAATATGCTTGCAAACAAGTTATTTAACTTTAAAATATATACATATATACAAATATACCTTGTATATATGTATACATAAAAATATATACATATATACCTTTTCAGTATGTGGGAAGTTTTCTTACCTCTGTTATCAGCTCAAAGCAAGGTTTCTTTGAAAAATTGAATTGGAGATCTTAAAGAACAGATGAGAAGACCATCACACGCTCCCTCTGCCACAATAATGCTTATGACAAGAGGAACAGAGCAAATGCAGTCATATACAAAAACAAAGCACTTGTTAGCTTGAGCTGAACATGTGAGAAACAATCTATTTATACTAAAATGATGGACTGACAGCTGAGATAAGAAACTACTAGAACAACAAACAACCAGCTGAGTTCTCTGAAAAACATATATAATATAATAAAACATGAATATTTGATTATAATTCAAACAACAGTCATAATATTGATGGACCACAATACGCTATTTGTCCTCTAGTTGGTGGAAAAGGAACAGCTGTTAAACTAATTCAAAACAGGGTGAAATAGACGTTTATATATGAAAAAGAGCATTTTTGCCAGCTGGGCAGTGCAGAGCTGCAGAAGAAACACCAGTAAGTATAGGGTACTGAGTACAACTGGCCACATTAGTTTTAATTAACCAACTGTGGATCAATGGCCTGTCATTTTAGATTCACGGCCCAATCAAAAGTCTTCGCAGCCCAACAGTGGCCACAGCCCAGCAGTGGCCCAGTGGATTTTAGATTTTAGAGAAGAAAAAGACAATAAGCCTGGAATGAAACCCAGGTCTACAGAATACAGGATACAGTAATCCCCCAATTTTCGTGGGGGTTCTATTCCAACAGCACCAGCTTATAGTGAAAACCATGTGGTAAAAAAGAGCCTAAAAATGCTTATTTTCCTCATGTAAACCCTAAATATGCCCCCGAAATATGCTTTCAAAAGATTGTAATTTCATTTAAAATTCATTAGCTGTGACGAAAATGATTACAGTTCACACTGCAGCAGTCCTAAATGTATATCATGACTGTATAGACTGGACTGTAATTAATGCATGTGTGTTTTTTTGGTATGGGCTGTTGTGTTCTTTGGCATAAGCATTTAAAGGAAAAAATAATTATTTGCTTGGATTGGCTATGTATGTGGCAAATGATGATTTGAAACAAATGAGCATGCTGTGTCTGCTCTGTGCAAAAGCTGAAAAAACATTACCTGTTCTTTTCAGGGTGTCTGTGCGGTTTTAAAACCTATTAAAAGGTGATAAATCAAAATAGACACATTTAGGGCAATTTAATGTGTTACATTTGGTAATGTAACACAGTATTATTATTTTTTTAATTGTGGAGTAATCTTCAGAATATGAGGTTTCCCATTTTGAGTGAAGTCACTTAAGTCGCACAAAAACTTGAGTTGACTTTAGACTTCCCCTCGATGACTTGAGTCTTGTGACTCATGAGTCATAAGTCATGAACTATGTTCTTTTTGTGGAATTATTTATTTGTATCTCGCACTCTTTCCAATGACCCCTCGTTGGCCATACTCCGGAGATATTAACCTAAAAACTGCTCACCACGCCGTTCACTCAGTGTCCCATTAATTTTGTCAAAGGTGAAAGGTTCTCTGGGGGGCTATTTTGTTAATAGATGGGTATTTGGAAACATGTTACCGAACCCTATCTAATGGCAGGGTTTTACATTTAGAGTGCCAGATATATTTTTCAAAATTGAAATTCAGATTTAGCGCCATTTAAGGCAAATCCTCCATTTTGGTGAGGGATATCACAGCACACACTGCTAAATGCCAGCCAATTGTAATCATGGGGCATGGCCAATTAGCATATCTTCTAAACATTTTGAGCTCAAAATTCCTACATTTAGACTCACTGATTTAGAGTACAACATTTACATTTTTGAAAACTGTGTGGCCTTACACTGACCTGTAAATGAAATGTGCTCTGTGGCTATAGAATGTGGTACATCATACGTGTGTGTGTGTTTCTGTATCTCGGTTCAGGACCCGGATTGTAATAAAAGGTTAAGCATATTAATACACTAATGTAAAGTTTCTACACCCCTAAAAAATAGGATTGGCATACAAAAAAGTTACTGTGTGTGCGGGTGTTTGTTTGCGTAATTCTGTATTATAGTTCAGGACCTGGATTCTAGTTTCTACATTTCTAAAAAACACTAACTAATTAGAGTTTAAAGATTGTTAAGAGACACAGCAGAGAAACTGATAAAACAGATACTATGGTACATGACTATTACACATCTTTATGGTCTTTTAAGCTGTGGCTTTAAACTACAAAGTCTGAAAAGTTGTTTTGATGCTCCTAACTGAAGCATCTGACCACTGAGAGGAAATTCTGAGCAGAAACCACCGAACCAAAACACGGCACGGGCACCATCTGAAACTGCAGCATCTTCAGTTTTCATACGGTAAAATGAGTTAAAAACCAGGGCCTGGTTTCTCGAAAGTCTCTTAGCGCTTAGTAGGTCTTAATTTCACCTTAAACTCTCTCTTAACTTTATGGGCTGGTTCTCGAAGCGTTCGTACACTAAGCATACCTTATGAACGTCCCATGTTCGTAAGGTTGGTCCGGAGCATGCCTTAGCTGTCTCTTAGCGTAGTTTTAGCACAAGACACTAGGTACCGCCACTGAGCAGCAGTTTTCAGAATTCAGAGAAACTTAGTGCTCTTTTTTTTTCTATGCAAATTGGCCTAGTGGTTATATTGATGATTCTACAGGGAAATTACATAAAGCTGCTGGATGGCCTGGTGGTAAGGGCATTGACTTTGAAACCCGAAGACGGTAGTTTGAAACCCACCTGCAATTATGCAGTTTTGGTCATAAAATCCACTTGGGTAAAGTTGACTTAACAATTCATACTAGTAAGTGAACTTTACTCGAGGAATTCCTT
>JBBMFX010578252.1:0-14251 GCA_037832545.1 Rhabdalestes septentrionalis | reverse complement strand
GAGCGTGTGTGGGAGAGAGAGAGAGAGGGAGAGAGAGAGAGAGAGAAAGAGAGAGAGAGGGAGAGAGGGTGGAGTGTATATTGAATGAGGCTGCTGTGAATTGTGTTCATCTCAGTGTGTAACGGCCAGAAAGAAGACAAGATGGAGCACTGGAGCAGATGAAGACCCGCACTGGGTAAGTGTGTGTTTGTGTGTGTGTGTGTGTGTGTGTGTGTGTGTGTGTGTGTGCGCGCGCGTGTGTGCGGGCGCGCTCACGCGCACGTGTGCTTGCACATACCTGCACATGCTCATCCACAGACACGGAGAAATTAACAGGTGGATAGAGTTCATACACACACATGCACACATACACCTGTTTGTTTGAACATCACTGAGGATTTTCATTCTCTGTGCTTGTGTGTGTGTTTTCACACATGATTGATTTTTTTGTTGTTGTTGCGTCTCGGCTTGTGGCCATGTTTAAGTGTGTACTCCTGCGTGCCTTCATTAGTGAGTGTGTGTTGACATGCCATTAAACGCACATGTTCTTTGACATGTCATTGAGCATGTGTGTGTGTGCATGAGTCAAACTGATGGCATGTGTGTAATTCAGAGTGATGACGTGTGTGGCACAAATGGGAGGTGGGGTGTGTGTCTGTGTGATGCTGGATGCTGTAAGTTTGTGTGTGTGTGTGTGTGTGTGTGTGTGTGTGTGTAACCTTATTAAATGATTGTGTACATTTAAATGCTGCTGTTGAGTAAGTGTACATGAGTGCGTGTGTGAGTGAGTATGTACAAACGTGTATATGCATGCATATGTATATATGTATGATGTGCATATAACTCTGTGAGTGTGTGTGCATGCTGAAATCATGTTTCTTTTGTGTAAACAGTTGGAAAGATTTCCAAACCGTGTGTTGTATTTATGTGTCCAGTTGTGTTGTCTGTTGTATATAAACCTGAGTTATTTTTGTCATGCTGTAATGTGAAATATTACACATGCTATTATTAGCCCTGGATGTGATCTACTTCCTGAACCCTGTCTGTCGGAGCAAAGGATGAGAGTGAAGATGAAAAGCACAGAGATGGATTATGAGGCGTAAACAGATGAGTGGAGAACAGAGTGGAGACGAAGTGCCGTCTGTGTAACCATGAGGCGTAAACACACACACACACACACACACACGTTTCAGAATTGGAGCTCATTTAAATCACACGGAGGCTGTAAGGCAAGGTTTCCTATCAAGGACCTCATGCCATAATGTAACATGTTAAAGTGTCATCACGCTTCCCTGAGAGTCGAAAAGAATCCAAAATGAATGTGTGTGTTTGTGTGTATATATATTTATTTATTTACAGATACAGATATATACACAATGTTTTGCATTGACTATAATTACATGGCAAAAACTGTTTGGTTTTATCAGTGTAATATATAATAAAAAATAACTGATCAGATCATTGCTAGTTTGTACTGCCAGAAACTTTTTATTCAAAGTTAAGTGCATGTGTGTGGGGTGTGCATCTCCGCTCCAACAAACATTATCTCTGGTCTGTGTTAATCTACAGTGATTTGGTACATTACTGGTTAGGGACCACCCTCCATTCACTTCTTTCTTGCGCTGGAGCTAAGAGACTAATTTAGCTAACAAGCTTGTACTCCCATGGAGGACAGTGATGCAAACTTTATGCCTGAATCGTCACACTCCCGCCTCAATCTGTAATCTGTAAGAGTTGCTTAAGTAGTTTCTGACACTACATGTAACACTGTAATCGATAATGGACTAGAGAAGAGAAAACTACATGGAAACCTCATCACACTGAGTTTTGGCAAAAAAATGTTCCTCTCCATATTTCACACAGAGCTGACTGTTTCGCACAAGTGATGTGGGAGTGCGACTGCTACATCTGCTACAGCTACTGCGCACACATTGACCTTTCATACACACAGTGTTAGTGCAAGAGGCTTTATACTAGAATCTGACACTAATTGCAACAGATCAGTCAAAAAACATAATTTATTGCTTTTTTTACTAGTAGTATTTGCTTTTCTGTTACAATGTAGACGTATATAGCATGGAATCCTGCTGTAACTCTCTTTTTTTTTTTTTACTTTCATTTATATTTGAATTGCTGTGTGTAGACCTCCTGATGTGTGTGTCTCCTGCACATCAGACCAAATGCATTCTCTAGAGTGATGAATGCTGCTTCACTACATGGCAGTCTGATGGATGAATCTGGGTTTAGCGGATGTCAGGGGAGTGCTACCTACTGAAATATATAGTGGCAACAGTAAAGTTTTGAGGCAGGATAATAGTCTAGTATTATTTTTCTGAGATTGAGCGTTGCCTGCTAGTTCTAGTGAGAGGTCATGTTAATGCTATGGCATCCAAAGATTAATTTATGCTTTCGGTTTTGTTGCCAACCGAGGTCCATGAACACATGGTTTGAGGAGTTTGTTGCGGAGGAACTCCGGTGACATGCACAGAACCTCAACCTCAATCCAATAAATGATGTTGGAGCTGACTAGGGATCAATGATTGTGAGACTGGCCTTCTTGTCCAGCATCAGTTACTGACCTCCCTGAAGCTCTTTCGACTGAATTGGCACATATTCTCACCAACGCACTCCCAACATCTCCTGGAAAGTCTCATTAGAAGAGTGGAAACATTGAAGCCATACAGAAGGGCAGATCCAAACTAATCCCTATAGTTTTAAAAATAGAAAGTCAGGTCAGGTGTGACCACATACAGTGAATAACAAAATATTCAGAAACATGTAGATCACAGAAACAACCTCGAATTGAACAGAATTACATGAAGCAGCGCAAAAAAAAAGTGCTAATCAGGGCAGGCTACAAATGAATAAATAACTCAGATACAGAGTTAACGAAGAGTACACTTGCCTTGCAGTTAATAAAAGAGATTCATTTGATTCCTGCACCATCCAGTGGGACACAAACTAATAAACACAAATAACAAAAATAACTATAGACCAACTGAGCAGAACAATTAGAGCAGGAGTTTACCATGTGCAGCCTAATATAATTATCTAGCTCACTTATTGAGTAATGGAATTAAATTAAAATGAAATTTAATTTGAATGCTTAAATGTTCAAATTTATTGAAACACCCCTGAGGTCTCTGTGTTTCACAGTTTTGGAGCCAGGAATTGCTTTTACAATAAAAGCCCTCACATTTACTATAGTGCATTGTAGTCAGAATATGGACGATGAACGAGTTCTTGTAAATTCAACATGACTAATGAACAAAACCAGGCAACGAAAGCATAATACGTAAATATGTGTGATTGTGTGTGTGTGTGTGTGGGGGGGTGTTTGGTGAAACTGAATGCTTCTTGTTACCGTAAAGATCAAGGTGATTGAGTGAATAGCCATCAGAAGTAATGAGGCTCACATTATACACATATTCGTACACACACTCACACACACAAGCTGCTGCTGAAAGGAGATGAAATGACTGCGCTTACACAGATTTGACTTTAACCTTTTTCTATTCTCTCTCTACTGTATCTATTTTTCTTTTGTTCCCCTGTCTCTTGCGTCCTTTCTCTCTTCTCTCCATTTTCCGTGTCCTTCCGTGTCTTTTTCTCTAATAAGTTATTTATGAGATTATTCATCAAAAATGAGGAAACAAATAGGAAACAATCATAAGGAACTGTTCTCTAAATAGCAACTAACAATCTCTCCTCCCCTTTGTTTCTTTTTCCTATCTCTCATTTACCTTGTTTCATCCATTACGTCTTCCATATATCCGTGTCTTCATTTTACACCATGCCCTCTTGCTCCTCTCCATCTCTCTCTCTCTCTCTCTCTCTCCCTCTCTCTCTCTCTCTCTCTCACTCTCTCTCTCTCTCTCTCTCTCTCTCTCCACTTCCAGAGTCCTCCTTCTGGTCCAGATGAGTGTATCTAAGCCCCCCCCTGCGGCCCACTCTGCCCTACCCTCCCCTCACCTTTCCATCCCACCATCCTCACCCTCGTCTTCCTCCTCCACCCATCCTTCCGCCCCACCTTCCTCACCTCTCCGGATCTCCATGCAGGAGCACTTTGCTATAAATGTATGTCCTGGACCAATCCTGCCGATTCCACAAATCTCTGACTTCTTTCCTCGCTTCCACGACTTTCCACTGACCCCACCCCCACCACGTCAAAAACAACCCCCCCCAAACAGGGACCCGGACGGAGAGATGGATGGAGAGAGAGAGCAAAATGGGGAAGAAAAAGAGTTTGCTGACTCTGACGATGATGACAGTAAGTCCCCAATAATGATACCATAAGAAACTGTTAAACCTGTTTAAAACTGATTGCACCTCATAGCTGTAAAGTACCTTTTTTACCACTTAACAAGTAGGCTTATGCAGCAAATAAAGTGGAAATACATGTAAACTATTTAAAATGAAGCTATATCGTCTAGTCTTTCTACCAGAGTTGGAAAAATGATGTGAGAAAGTAGTCAAAAGTCACATATGTGTGAATTTGAACTTGTTTTGTGGAGTTATGCATGACAGAGTGGTTATCGGACTAAAGGTTTGTGAGCAGTACCCTCACAGCTATAAGCCTGGACAAAAGTTTGGACGTGTTGAAGTGCAAAAATGTAGAGCAAGAAGTTAAATTGAATGCAGGACTTTGACAGTGTGTACCACCATGCTGGAGTGGTCACAGCAGGGATAGGAAAGTTCCCACAGCAAAATTCTCATGCATTGCTGAGTTCGGGAGGTCATGCAGCCATGCTAAAACTACTTTGGAAAAAATTATATGATGGTTAACCCAGTTATCGTTACCTATAAATATTATATCCACTTTATAAATGTAAGAGCATTTCTCCCACCTATACCTTCTTATTGAATGATTATCACTAAAACAAAATCATGTCTCAAATGATGTTTCCAAATGATGTGCACACAAATGGATACAGTTACACAGAATCATATGTGGTCAGTCAGTTGCATGTGCATTAACTGGGATTATCTGTATGCGCTTCACACTTCCAAGGTTGCCAGAATTATCTCCTTACCAGACTTGCACCTTTTATCTGCATTCAAGTTCCTTCCTTTAAAATCAGATAGTACGAACTGATCAAGTCGTCCTCATTTTATGAGTGAAATATGCATAGAGTTGATGAAGATGGTGATGATGATGAAATATATTTTGGCAGCATTGTCTTTTTTTCCAATAAACCAACCAGTCCTAACCTTCAGGCCCTGTTTATGACTGTTGCCCTCAAAATAATGACAAGGCCGATGTGACTCCTCTCATCTACCCAGCTTTGACAAAGCTGACATCCTTATAGACTCCCACTCTTCAGTCATACAAACTTACAGAGAGAAAGCTAACAATCAAGTAGAAACTGGTAAGCATAGCTGGGCTAGAATATAATTTATTGTGTGTACTTAAGCGTGAGACATAGACAAGTGCATAGACAATTTGGTATGTTTTATATTTTGTAAAGAAAAAATAGATAAATATATAACATCAGGCACAGAATTCCTTCAAAAATAGAGAATGTACGTTCCAATCATTGCCGTGGTTGTGAGACAAATTGAGGCAAAAGGGCCCAACAGTCAAAACAAAAGCACATACAAAAGGAACCTGAGACTGTCCTCTCTGGAAGAGGTGTGGAACGGCTCATGACATTACCAAACCCAGGCTTAGGTCCAAAAGTATGATGAGTTCTGACAGGAGAGGTGTACAGATGGAGTGTTCTGATGGGGCTTCAAGGGCATTCGGAAGACTGGGTTGCCCTGTGGATCTGCCTTTAGAACAACAAGTAGGTACAGTGGACTGAGCAAGTTCAGATTCATGCCTGGAGTTCCAGCAGCTAAGTATGGAATGAGGTAGTGCTCATATGGGTGTGGACCAATGAAACTCATCCCTAGGACTTCAGTCTATGATGTCCCTTGCGGGAATGCACCTCTATTCCTTCGGGGCACACACCTCTCATTCCAGTATCAAAGAAATGAAGTAGAATGCATGGGTATCTTTCCTATGTTTGTTCACCTGCAATTTGAACTGACAAACTCTCATTTAAAAGCATATGTGTGCACATGTTCCCACAAATGTTCTGCCCTGTGGAACCAACCATCCATCACTGAAACGTAAATGGAAACCACCGGGAATACACCCCAAGCTAGAGCGAAAGAACGATGGGCATAATGCATTGATAGAGCATTTGCTTTGTCATTTTGGTACCTGGTCTATGGGTCTAAGTAAAAAAAAAGGCCTGCCTTGTTTGATGTGTATTTGACTGCCTTGTCTGTTGGATATACTCTAGGTTCCAGAGGTGGGTTAATAGGGTGAAAGGTTGCTGCGACTTCTCAAATGAATGACGCCACACATCTATTGTGGCAGTTTGTGGTTGCCTATATCAGAATTACATTCTACCACAGTGAGCTTTTTAAAAGGCGAAGGGAAACTCTGGTTTCTCTGGGGCCCTGTGGTGCTCAGATATAACCGCCCCAACCCCACCTGCAAGGTGTCATGGGTTAAGTGATGAAAAGCTTCTCTAGTTGGTTAAACCCTGTTCTGACATTTGAATTCCAGATGAGGCAACTGTTACATCCAGGGGCGTAGCACCAAATTCTGGGCCCTAAGCACAAACAGTGGCCATGGGCCCCCATAAGCTCGAGGTTCACAATTACCTATAACCTCGGGGGCCCCTACACACACATGGGGCCCTGATAATTTTGTCCCAATTTTCCCCCAACTACGATGCCCCTGGTTACATCCTCAAAAGTGGGATGTGAGCAGTGTGTTTACATAAATAAATGACTGAATAAACCGACGGTAGACACCACCGGTTTTGCATATAAGTTTTGGACGAGCAGGTCAGTCATTACTGTTGCAACCTGTTCCTCGAATGATGGAGAATATATTAAAATGTCATCAATATAACATGTCACGAAATGCTCCAGCACATCCCACAGAACAAAATTAATAAATTATGGTGCTAAAGGCCAAGACAGCCTGAGCACCAGTCAACCATAGAAGACATGAAACTAAATCAATGAAGAGCTGGGAGAGGATGAGGAACTGAAAGGGGTTGCCGCTAAAGGAATAGATAAACAAAAGGGCTGTGATTTGAGTGAGTGAATGTCACTGATGTGGCAGCTATCAATGGAGCTAATTGACACAGGGACTCCTAAATGATGTAGGGGGACATAAAAAGGGCTGGGTAAGCTTAGGGAAAATAATACTGCCAGCTGACCCAGAATTCAGGGGCCCTAAGGTGGAGGCTACTGCTCCCACTGTTGTCAGTCCAGACTAATGGTGAGAGTAATGATGCCATCTGTCAGAAAGGCAGCATACTGACATGCTAGCTTGGTCTGAAGTTCCTGGCAGAGACCAGCCTGGCGGAGAGATGGACAAGCTTGTTCCATACACTCTCCACTGCAAGGGTTTGGAACTGGATGGTTTAGTCAGCAACAGAGGGAGGCGACTTGCCATAACCATTTCTGCATGCCTGCCCATCCTGAGGATTGCTGAAAATCACCCTGAAGAAGGACATGAGGCTCTCAGAGGAAGTGGCTCAGGTAATAGCTTTCCTCAAGAGTAGCAATGTTGGAATGGCTATTGTCTTTGCGTCTGATTAGCCAGCTGGAAGCCAATCTGGAAGCTTTTGCAAGCTGTGATGTTCTGGGCAAGGTCAGCATCACAGGGTCCACCATGAGGCGTGGTGCAGGTTACACGTCCAGAGGCACCATCCAAAGCCCTGCGATGACCTTACAGAGGTGTGTGAAGACATGCTCCAGTGCCGCTACACAGTGGTTGAGTTGACAGATCTCTGAGCTCTCCTCTAGGTAGGGGGATACCAGCTGCACCTCGGTAGGTGGGCCATTCATCTGTCATGGTTGAGAGGTGAATGGTGGCATTTGGGCTCTACACTCAAAACAAACAAGGTTTAATGAGGAACAAGGTCACCAAATTAAATGGGAAGACAAGCAAACCGAGAAAGGCCATAATGATGTCCAAAAAACACACAAGATAGGAATGCAGCGGTGATGGACACATCTGGGTGTGAACTTAAATACTAAGGAACACAGGTGTGGGAGATGCAGAAATCAAGGTATTAAAAAATTGCACAGTAGTCCAGTGACCTAGACCAAGGGGATGAGATGCAGTAAAGGTCATGATAAGGAAAAACGATTTAAAAGTCTATTTAAAAAAAAGCAAAGAAAAAAAAAGCATATGAAATAGATTTTGTTAGGCCTTTTATGAGAAATAATTCATCAATAAATGAAAAACAATAACATGTGTGACATAAAAATTCTCGTTTGAGAATTTATCAGGATGAAACAAGCTGAATATATAATAACAATGGTTTGACACTTATATTTAAATATAAGATGGTAGCAAGCATTTGTATTGAGTTCAAACGTTGCAAAGAAAAAAGGATCCATATTGTAGAAAAACAACTTTTTTTTTCTTTAAATATAATTTGAGAAAATGTTTGTAAACAAATAAGTTTTGACATGGACTGTTAACTGTTCACAAGTCTATACAGTCCATAAATGGGAACTAAGATACAACAGCCCATTTTCAATTTTTTTATATTTTCATAACCAACACAATTACAAAACATAATCAAAATCAAAGTGAGCTTTATTGTCATCTCAACCATATACAGAATACAGAGATGCCAAATGCCGAAACTCGGGCTCCACATTGTACACACGGTCCAACAGACATAATACAATTTGCAACATTCGAAAAAGAAATATAAGTAAGTAAGGTTTAACCAAACCTGTCCTGAACGTGTGGACAACACTGTACGTTATAAATGTATATAAATAAACTGTGCATCGATTGAAAAATTTTACTAGAGAATTTTCTGAGCAATATACACAGAATAGAGTGTGTAACCAGTATAAACAGCATTACAGTATAAATGAGAATAAATAGCAGCTAAAGTATGCAAAATTATTAAAGGTTTGTGTGTGACTTTGAGTCTATGTGTACTGGATGAAGTGCCTGGGCATGAGTATAAGTTCAGGACGATACATTTACCTACTCAGTCTACAGCCTACATAGCTCCACCCGATTATGTGGAAGTTCATGTAAAAATATATTATGATTGCTTTCAGGAAAAACAGTCACAATAAAAGTTTTTATTTGTAATTTATTTCATCTAAAGACATGAATATTCGCACAAATGGCCAGACAGTGGCACTGGACGTCTTGCAGCTCTTGTGGTGGTAAATATTACCCAAGAGGGTCAGAATTGCAGACAAGTAAGACAAGCCCCTAAGGAGGTTTTCTTCACACTGTCATGAATTGCACAGCAGGCGCATAGTCTTAAACCACCCCTGCTGAAGTGTATCGTTCTGACCTTGTTTCAGACCCACTGTTATAATCTTCCTACACTAATTGATTTGTTCTTCATTCTCCTATCTGTGTTTCCTCTGCCTCTGCTCAGTCACATGTACATGTGTGCATATATGCTTCTGTTTGTGCATGAATATATTTTCTTTTATTTGGAATTATTTTTAACAGTGTGCTTTTCTACCAGGGTGGAGGTAGCTCAGTGGGTAGGATACTTGCCTCTGGACCAAGTGGTCATGGGTTTGAATCCTACCCTCAGCACCACCACTGGGTCCCTGAGCAAGACCCAGTGGACCCCAGGTCGTTCCAGGGAGACGGTCCCCTGTAGTTAGGAATGGAAGTTGCTTTGGATAAAGGCATCTGTTAAATGCCATAAATGTAAATGTACCAAAAAAATGCAAGATAAATGCTAACAGCAAATGTAATTATTAAGATTGTTTTTTTAATGAGGGTGATGCTCTCCTCATTGACTTCAACCATTGGATACATCTGTGAAATTCCATTAGTAGCACCTCATTTGATTTAATGAAGTGTTTATTGAGTCATACCAAGTACTTGGTGGTGAGTACAAACTAATACATGGGCTTACAGGAGGAGAGGTCTGGAAATGGCTAAGCAAACAGCCTGACATGCAGAAAAATCCAGAAACCAATTTTTTCAGGTGGCTAATACTATACTGTGATATGTGTGTGTGCGTGTGCGTGTGCGTGCGTGTGCGTGTGCGTGTGCGTGTGTGTGTGTGTGTGTGTGTGTGTGTATGTGTTTAAGCTTACCTGGGGACGCTGGAGTTTACCCTACTGTTTGACCAGGAGAACAACTGCCTGCACTGCACTATCCATAAGGCAAAGGTAGGTAAGACAAATCATACACAGATGACATGCATAGATACACTCTTCACATTACGCTTGTTCCACTTGTAGTTTCACATTGCTAATAAAGGTGGGACTTTCCAATAAAATGGCCACTTAGCGAAAGCGAAAGACAGTGGCTATTAGTGAAGTGGGTAGTACTACACTTTTCGTTTATTCAGATTGGCTGAAATAATGACCTGGTATTAGACTACTAAACTGAATCTGTGTAAAAACTGTGTAAAAACTAATTAAATGAGCCATAATTAACCCTAATAGCCACAGCACAAAATAATATATAAGAAAAAACAATTACCAAAGAAAAAAAGGCAGGAATCCTGGTAAGCTTTGCTGAGAAGTGACAATCACGTATATTGATGAGCGACAATCATGTCAGGCAGTAAATCAATGTTAAACTGATGAGTTTTTTTCAATTGCATGAGCAGTAAAATACAATCAATGCATTGATGAACATGTATTTATGCACACTTGTGGATGTGTGTGTGGGGGCGAGGTTTGGATGGCACTAGTCTAAGCAGTGGTCAGAGGTTAAATGCATATCTTGTGAATTCTATGTGCTAACATGAGACAAAATTAGGACACGATAGACCTCCGTACATGTGTGTATAACAGGATGTCTCTGTGTTTGTGTGTGTGTTTTGCCCTCAGGGACTAAAGGCCATGGACTCTAACGGACTTGCCGATCCTTATGTGAAGCTCCACCTCCTGCCTGGAGCGAGCAAGGTCAGTTCAACCTACACACAAACTCACACACACACACACACACACACACACACACACACACACACACACACACACACACACACATTCCACTGTCATCACACACCACCACTAGCTGTGGACTGTGCAGAGACTGGACACATGCGGAACACATGCACTTACGCATCTCAATCACATACACACACACACACACACACACACACACATACACACACACCAACTATGGAAACATTTCCCCTGTTGATGTACAACATCACTAGAATGTCTTCGAAGAGTTCGAACATTCACACACATACATGTAAGCATGTATCTCTCTCCTTCTCTCTCTCTCTTTCTCACTTGCACACACACACACACACACACACCGAATGTTTGCACACATACACACACCACAGAAAATGTGATGGTCACGTTTTAAAAATGAAACACCTCAGGGCACACCAGGGACCAGCAAATTAAATGGTGTGTGTTTGTTTCTAATTTATGAGGGTGAATATGAATTATATGAATGAATTTGTCCATTTCAATCCTGAACTTTGTGTGTTGTTAGATGTTTGTGAGAATAATTTAATCAATGTAGAAGATTTCCTCCCTTATCTGTTATGACACCTGTGTGTATGTGTGTGTGTGTGTGTGTGTGTGTGTGTGGTTGAGCTCTATAACACCTCATGATGTGTGTAACGCTTGCCTGTGCTTATGAACGGGACATGTACACACTGCGTGACGTTTTCCACTCTGACACATGCGTACACACACATGCACACACATACACACACACACATCTCTCTCCTCCACACACTGTTGACGTGAGTCGTATAACAAGCTGCTCTGTTTCCATGACAACCACCTGCTGCTGTCCCCCCTCATTCTTCTCTATCTTTCTTTCTCTCTTTCCTCTTTGTATCTGTCTCTCTCTCCTGTCCCCTTTCTCTCTCTCTGTACTCTTGGTTTCCCTCGTTCTCTTCGCTCGGTTTCTCTCTCTTCTCTCTCCTCCCTTCCTCTTCTATCTGTCGCTCTGTTTCTCCTCTCTCACTTTCTGTCCTGTCTCTCCAACACTGTCGTAACATTCCAAAGTCACACAGGGTCACGTCACTGTGTCAGACAGATAAAAAGTGGCACGAAAGAACGGGAAAGAAATAGGATAAAGAGGAGAGAGTGAGAGAGAGAAAGAGAGAGGCAGCAAAAGAGGAAGGGAGAGAGAGAGAGAGAGAAAGAGAGAGAGAGAGAGAGAGAGAGAGAGAGAGAGAGGGACAGAGAAAGGGAAAGTGAGAGAAAGAGAGGGAGCGAAAGAGAGAGAGCACCAGAAAGATTAGTTATTATCTTCTGTTTATTTTGTAAAAACTTTTTTGTCCAGGCACAGCGCAGTACAATGAGTGAGTGTAAACATTGCTGTGCTTTTGTGTATTGTCTTAATACAGCTGCACTAGTGTGTATTGGTGTATATGTTAATACATCTGCACTAGATTAAATTGACATTTTTATTCATCCAGCTCAGGTGCGTCAGAAGCATTTTTAATATGAGGGGGACGGGTGGGGCGGGTTTTGTGCATGGGGGCAGGGTTTGGTGTGAGGGCGGAGTTTCGGTGCTGCATGCCTGCAAATCTCGTCCTGTTAGGGGATGGGGGTAAAACCCCTGTTAAATCTTGAATCTTGAAAATTTCGTGAAAGAATCCACTCCACTTAATCGATAGAAGAATACACACACCACTGGAAATCAGCTCGGGATTGTCTCCACCTAACTGCATGCAAGTGAAGTGAATCATCATTGCATACACAGGCTGCTCGGACTTCCAGTGGTCTTTGTATTATTCTGTTGATTAAGTGGAGTGGATTCTTTTGAGAAAGTTTCAAGATTTAACAGCGCAGGGTGAACTAATTATGTATGTTAAATGTGGGAGGGTATAATTGAATAATTGAAAAAAATGAATAATTATGGAATGTGAGGGGGGCATGTCCCCTTCTGACTGAATGGGGACGACGCCCATGATCCAATGATCCAACTAGAGTAAAATGGTGCATGTGTTATTACAGCTGCACTAGTGTGAATTCATGTTTGTGTATCTGACTGGTCATGCACCACTGCTGGCACTACCGGCTAACTACATGTCACTGTGCGTTGTGTGGTCCAGTGAAAGACTGACACCAAGGTCAGTAGTCAGGGCTTCATTCTTTAAAACAGAAGAACACGTCTGGCACAAAACAGATGCCTCTCCCCTAACAACCGCTCACTATCCCCAGCATGCAGCAAGTGATGCATATTTATAGAATAATTCTACAATAATAATATTAAAAAAAGCAAATACACAATGATAATGTGTAAGTTTCACAAAACTTTTACAAAAGAATATCTGTGCATCCTAAAATGCCATTTTATCGATTTGTCCTTACAAGGAGCCTCTCTACCAAGGAAAAGGAGAGTTTACCCATGTACACACGTGTTCATCAGCAAATAAAATATTCTGTATTTAAAAAAGTCCCACGAACTGATGATGATGCTGATGATCTAGAGGCAATAACATGATGAACACCAATTTCAAAATAAAAGTTACAACCAACATTGTCATTGTAAGACTGTGAGATCATATTACGCAAAAACTCGATCAGGAAAGGAGTATTTAATGTGAAATACTGGAAACCATAATAAATAAGAAAAGAAATGTAAACAGTTCACTTTCACTAGTGTGAACTGGTGTGTGTTAATGCAGCTGCACTAGTGTGATTTGGTGTGCTTTAATACAGTTGCACTAGTGTGATTTTGTGTGTGTTTATGCAGATGCACTAGTGTGATTTGGTGAATGTACGTGTATGTTACTTTAGCTACAGTTACCCTGACCTCAGAATTGTCCCATTATGTGAGGTTGCATCTTTCCTTTTGGACAGCCTTTTTTCCTTCTGATTTTTTCCATGATTTATTTATTGTACATTTTCCATGTATTTTTACTTCTGTGTGCTTTGGCCACACACCTATACAGATGTCATGTTTCTCTGTCTCTGGAGTCATCATCACACAGCATGGAGAATGAGCTCTCTCATTCACATATGCACTCTAGAGCACACACACACATGCACACAAGCACACAAGCATGCGCACACAGTCAACCTGCTGGTTTGGGAATAGCTCTGGTCTGGTCCAGATGGAGGGGTGAGTAGAGGAGAAAAAGGAAAGAGAGAGAGCAAAATGTGTGTGTGTGAGAGAGAGAGAGAGAGAGAGAGAGAGAGTGAGAGAGAGAGAGAGAAAGAGCAAAGAGAAAGAGAGAAAGAGAGAGAGCAAAGCGAGAGAGAGAGAGAGAGAGAGAGAGAGAGAGAGAGAGAGAGAGAGAGAGAGAGAGAGAGAGAGAGAGAGAGA
>JBBMFX010578243.1:0-14252 GCA_037832545.1 Rhabdalestes septentrionalis | reverse complement strand
ATAGCGTTTTGCATTTTGGCCAAAAAGTTCCATTTTGGTCTCATCTGACCAGAGCACCTTCTTCCACATGTTTGCTGGGTCCCCCACATGGCTTGTGGCAAACTGCAAACGGGACCTCTTATGGTTTTCTTTTAACAATGGCTTTCTTCTTGCCACTCTTCCATAAAGGCCAACTTTGTGCAGTACACGACTAATAGTTCCCCCACCTGAGCTGTAGATCTCTGCAGCTTGTCCAGAGTCACCATGGGCCTCTTGGCTGCATTTCTGATCAGAGCTCTCCTTATTCGGCCTGTGAGTTTAGGTGGACGGCCTTGTCTTGGTAGGTTTACAGTTGTGCCATACTCCTTCCATTTCTGAATGATGGCTTGAACAGTGCTCCATGGGATTTATCTTTATCCATGACCTGTCTGGTGTGTTCTTTGGACTTCATGGTGTTGTTGCTCTCAATACTCTCTTAAACACAGAGCAGCTGTATTTGTACTGACATTAGATTACACACAGGTGCACTCTTATTTAGTCATTAGCACTCAGCACACAATATCTATGGGCAACTGACTGCACTCAGACCAAAGGGGGCTGAATAATTATGCACACCCCACTTTTCAGTTATTTATTTGTAAAAAAAAAAAGTTTGGAATCATGTATGATTTTCGTTTCACTTCTCGAGTGTACACCACTCTGTGTTGGTCTTTCATGTGGAATTCAAATCAAATAGATCCATGTTTGTGGCTGTCATGTGACAAAAGGTGGAAAAGTTCTAGGGGGCCGAATACTTTTGCAAGCTGCTGTAGGTCAAGATCAGAAATGATATTTGCATAAACCTCTGAAGAAAAAACTGTGTGGCTTCATAATCTTTATCCACAAAACCAGATGAATAGTTGAGCTGCGAAAAGTTTCTCTTTAGCTGGTTCAGACTGACCAAAATGGCTGGAAGGTGTAAAGCTAACAGGCAGAGTTACTTCACAATTTCTATAAGAATATAATACTCGCATACCTGATCATCCAGCATTTATTTTAAAATCGATGGTATAATTGGTTAAATTGTTTCCCGTTTGGTGCAGTAACAGACTTTACTCTTCTGTGTGGACTTCAAGTTATTGCAAGCATTCATTTGCATTCAGCCACAAGAGCATTAATGAGGTCATGTGCGGGTATTGGAAGAGAAGTTCTGGATCATAAACTACATCCCAGATCATCTAAAATGTATTAGATGGAGCTCTATTGCTTCACGGCCCAGTGGTTAGGGAGTAATACCCCTCCAGTGGATGCTGATTATTGAGTATGTCAGTTTAAGCTCATATGTAGCTGCTCATAAGAGTCCCATTCTATCAGTCAGTGCTTGAATATGAAGATGCTACAAACTTTCTGTACGTCTTAAAGGAGCTGAGTTCACTAAGCAGAAGGGGCATTTGAAAACTTTTGTGCTGATTAGTGCCAAACTAAAACTTTTCCCTTCAGATGCTGTCAGTTGACCTGTCAGTGCACGTTCCTGGGGTGGACACTGTGGACGGAGCAGGAATCGAGTCTGTCTCCCAGTGGGAGGAAGAACTGATAAGGGAAAGCCTGAAGAGTCTGTTAGACGATGACGAAAATGAGGAAAGACTCAACCCTGTGGTCAGTGCTACATGAAGGAATATAATATATATTCTCGTGCTGGAAAGGAGGACAATATCAAATCCGAGACTGAATGTGAAAGTTTAAGACTGACTGTAAAACTGCAGTATTTAAAATTCAGTCGCTCACTGTGTCTTCTCTCTCCCAGGATCTGAAGAAAGTTCAGAGTCTCTGTGCATTTTTGAGTGCTAATAAGGACCTGGAGGAGCAGTTCAGGACAGAACTTCGGAGAATGCAGGTTCTGGAAGGACAACTGAAGAGAAGCACTAATAATGAGAAAAGGTGACTGACGGTTCCTTCCTCACCCTGGGCTTTGTAGGACGATCCTCCTTCGGGCAGCTTGGTCAACGCATGCAGTTTAATTAACTTTAATAATTGAGTTGTGTGATACTGTATCACAATAAAGATGACTGTGTTTTCTGCCCGGCACAAACAGTAATTTCAACAAAGGAATGAATGATTTTTGTATTTTATTGCATTTCTCTACTGAAATTGTCCAAAAAGTGTCCAAAAAGACAAACAGTTTTGTCTGAATGTAAGTTGTACTGCAATGTAAATTGAAAAAAAAATTGTAGTCATTGTTTGTGCTTTAAATGATAGTAATCCAGTTAAAAGTTAAACGTTTACAGACTGTGTACGCGACAATACTGATCATTGCCGATACCCGTGACCCAAAGGATTAAGCGGTTAAAGAAAATGAATGAAAAAATTACAGAGACAGGTATAGATCACGGATACAGGTTTCGCATTCAGAAATTCATTAGGTTATTTTTTCTTTGGAAATGTACCTAAGGTCTGTTTATTTACATTGAATAAAAATGTACTTGGTCCTCATGGCTTCTTTATTGCATGCAAAACATGTTAATGTTCAACTTCCTGAAAGGCTAAATGAGAATTTAGCCTGTCACACCATATACTGAGACTTCTTATGAATGATTAGTCTCATGTATTTACTAACTGCTTATGTTTTGCTTTATGACTTTCAGTGCAGACAGTCTGCAAGTGGCCAAACAAAACTTTGCCAAAGACTTTCTCTAAAACTTAGAGAAAAAGTTTACGCTGAGCCAGAACTGCTGGAAAGTAACAGATGGGCAGAAATATAGCAAGATTTTATAGCAAGAATAATTAGTAAAGAAATAAGAAGTGAATAACAGTGTTAGAAAATGTTTCTGCAAACTGATAAACACGTGAATGCTGGGGTATAAGTATAAATGAGTAACTCTCAGTTAATTGAATTCTAATGACACAGATGGTAGTTGGGAGTATGTTATTGCACTTAGTAGATTTCAGTAGAATGTAAGTCAGTAAAGTTGACCTAAGTAATGATACTTCAAATGGTAAGACTGTTGCACAAAAGATATTGCATATAATAATAATGTTTTAGCACCTGATAACATTGCACAATATTGCACATTGTAGACTAATGTGCACCATAGCAAAAAAACGTGCAATGCTGAAAAGAGACCTGGTGTTGAACCTGTTAAAAACAGGTTAAACTCATTGGCCTTGTTCTCATTCCCATCAGTCCAATGGGTGCTCATCTTGATACCAGTGATGTCCCTGCACACACACATAAATGCTGTTTTAAGTGTTAATCTTGTAGAAAGAAACAGTTTTAATACCCTAATATTGCTGCCAAATCATCATTTTATATTTTCTCCATTATTAGTGACAGAAAAATATTAGAGAGTTGCGCCCTCTAGCGGTAAAGAGTCTGCAAACGTTTTTAAGGAACTTGTGTGTGAGTTGTGAGCTTCGTTCAAAAAGGTCTCAGCATTAGTCAGAGGGAGTATTAGCTTTGTGTTGTGATGAAAACATTTGCTGAATTAAAGTAAATAATGTTCCAATTAAATTCATTCATATTATTGCTTTTATATTATGTAATTTAATTTTCTATTTAAATAATATGGAGCTAATTTTTGCCTTTTTTATTTATTCCTTACATTATTTTATATTTGTATGTTTTGCTTAATTTTTTGTTAAATAATCAATTTATTCATTTATTTATTAGCGTGTCAGATGTTTTAATATAAATGCAGTTTTGGCCAGAAGAGGGCGACCATATTGAATGAAGTCAGACATTAGTGTGGAGCGATATGTAAATACAGACAGATTAATAAGATAATTATTCATACACATATTTTCGGAAATACTTATAGATTCAGTAAAAATATTTCCTAATGCTTATCAATGTATGTTATAATTTAGCCATTTTTACAATGTGGACATTTACACACGACAATAATTTCACACGAGCGAATTACATTTACGCTTTTATCCAAATCGACTTCCGTTCCCTTACTTCTCTCCGAACATTTAGGTATTTACTAGATGTTTTCTTATTCTCATAAAAACACAAATTATAATGTAATTGACTGTTAATGTATACTGTGTATTAACACACAGATATATATTTCATATTATACACTAATATTACCGCCACATCACTTTTTACTTGAGAAGAGAGGAATCTGCAGATTACCTGTGTCTTTTGAAAGCTAAACTTTTTAATAAACATACAGAGTGAATATAGAGCATGTAATATATGCAATGTGTTTGTAATATTTAAAAATACTTTTTATACTATTATGTTCTTTTTTTTGGTCTTAATTCATTTATTTGTCATATGTTGAACATTTTTCATTTCTGTTTACTTATTTGAGTATCTTTCTAAAAATATCCCCAGGGGGCGCTCTTTGCCGCAACCGTGATGTGAAAAACCCAGATTTAGAACCAGAAAAACATAAAAACTAAATCTGATCGGGGGAGAAAATCTGAGAAGAGATATACTGGGGTTTCTTGTCACAACTCTTCCCCAAATAAACGCTGGTCTCTTTTCAGTTCATCGGAGATTAGATCACCCTGATCACTCCAGCATAAGAAATAGTCAGATCTTTTTACACATTTTTTATTGTGTATTGTGGAACATGATCATCAACACATTTTAGCAGCTAAAGCCCCAGCGTGTCACCAAATATCACTTATTTTCTACATGTTTGTAATATTTATAACTTAAATGTTGTTTTAAAAATAAGAAATAACCATTTTTTTTTGCCCATTCATTATAACACAATCTAAAGAGCAGCTCTTGTTAAAAATGATGTAAAAAAAAAATTACAATAAAGATAAAATAGATACAATATTTAGTTTAAACAGTGATATAACATGGTGCCCCCAAGGATCACATGAGTAGCCCATGTACTCACCAGTAAACATCGTCTAACATTTAATTTTATCCTGTTGCTATTCATCTTTAATCACATTTGCATTTATGTCTGTTTGAAAATGACAATATATTTTTTTTTAAAGCATTTAACATGTTTATTATACATGAAGTTTAGGTAAACTCTGTACTAGTATATGAAACAGGTAGCCCTTCGTATAGCTCAGTACCCGTGAAGTAGCTCTCGGTTTCAGAAAGGTTCACCCCTGTCATAAAACATAAAAGTTACAAATATCATAAAATACGAACTCCAGCATTGTAGGAATAATAAGAGATTAAAACATAACACACAGAACCACTGATGCACAGCTCTGCTCTGATGAATGTGAATTTCCATCTTGAGTGACAAATTAAGGTTTATCTTATCAGATGACTCTTTGTCACAGGTCATTTTCACAAAGTGTATTTTGCTTCAGTAGGCCTGGTTGTGAGAAACACAAACACAAAACAGAGAAAAAATCTCATGTTTGTCTAAGCATTTAAAACCCAAATACACAAACTTATCAGCACATAATTTCAGATGGATTACAACTTCAAAATATCAGCTGGCATCACACACTTCTTCGTTCTAAGAGTCTCTTTCTCTGATTAGCCCTGGAGAGACCTGTATTGTGACTCTGCATTAATATAAAAATGGAAATTCCTCTTTGCCCAAGTCCCTGGTGAGCAAGCCCATGGAAACAGTAGCAACGAAAAACTCCCTCTTAGAATCTAATGCAGACCAGAGGAAGAAACCTTGAGAGGAACCAAGACTCACTTGGGTCTCTGTGTTCATATTTGTAATATTTCATAGAGTCCCACAGTTTTTTAATCCATTGACATGTCTGCTCTATGATGTCCTTGTGATGAATTCTGGCTTCCCTCTGGTTGAGAGCTCTTTGCACCATTTTCCATCCTGCTCTCTTTAATTGCAAGCACTTTCAGTTAACGCAATTCTTCACACTTTCGGTTTTGTAGGTCTTATTGTTGGGATACAAAATAGTGTCCTCTTTGGTAACCACATCGTCTGCACAGAAATGTATGTAGGCTGTTATTAAGTAGCCTCATCAGGCTCCAAATTAGAGAATGTCCAAACCCATGCAGATGAAGTATCCTGTTTCTCTTGCGTAAATCACTAAAAGTTTTGTTCCTGAACCACAGTTCAAGGTTCTTTCCTCGTCCGAATACTTCCCCCTTCACGTAGCTGAGAGATGGACACTTTAGCTAGAGCCCTTTTAAAACTCCGATCTTCCATCAAAGCCCATTGTTACTTTAGCAGCATTCACAGAAATCAAACTTTGTGTTTGCATCTTCTCACTTTGCCATTTTTTAAGTCACAAAATATAGTAAGGCTTACTCTGAAGATTAGGAAATGTGTTTGGTGCCTTTTCTCAAACAGGAAACTGGCAGTAGACAAAGTCATTAAATAGTCCAAACTACAGTACTATAAGCTGGAAACAATTAGAAGGGATCAAGAGGCTGTAGTTGGTGTGATATGGGTGGACACTTGGTTTCAAGGCAACCATTGGTCACATCAGCTGCTCCTTACTTCAATTGCTATGTAGTCAAAGGGGTACATGATGACCATGTAGAACACTGAAGTATGAGCAAAAAGTCAATATAACCCCTATCCCCTTAAGTGAACCTCATAACACCTCTCAAACCCCACTTCAAAGCATTAGTGCCCCCTGCACTCCCACCCTTAAGTCAGGGAAGGAAAAATCCTCAGACCAAAAATGAATTTGCAAGAACCTTTACTGAAAAATATATTAGCATTCATGAATCATCCATTTCAGACATCAATCCAGTTTCTTGGCTGCTTTCTGCTTCAGTTTCTTCTGATGGAGGAGGAGGTCAACATGGACAACATGCCCCAGAACTGTTGAAGCACAGAGCAGTCCACCATGTAAAGCTCCAGTATAGCCAGGGCTAAACACATCCTGACCTGAAAAGGAAAGAATTGCCTTAACCAGGACCTGGGAATAGAGTTGGTCAGTTTTATGTACCAGTTACTGGAAGCTTACCTGAAATGTACAGGTTCTTAATGGGTGTAGAGCACCTGTTCTTAGCAATGTTCAAAGGTTGGTATCGTTCCAAGTTCTGCTCAGCAGACATCAGGGATCCTTCTGGGGCTCCCAGCCCATGCATATTGATCGGGCTGACTGAGTGTAGCACTGCCACCTAAAGGAACATTCTGGTAAATTTGATTGCCACTTGTTCAGTCTTGAAAAAAAGTGCTTTTGCAGGATTAGAATTCAATCCTGTTGTCATGCTAGCCATTTGCAGACAAGACTGAACCCTACCTTTGCTTTCAGGTTGGGGAAGTGGCTACAAGCCCAGTCAAACAGATGGTTGGCAAATCTCATCTTGTATTCATCATGAGAATCCATCTTTTCTGCAGGCGTGTCCTTCCACTGTCCAAACCACTCATATCTCACAAGAGTATAAATCACCATACACGACTTGCCTGGAAGGTTAAAAAGGAACTAGATTCAATCATGTGTGCCACAAGACCCAGCAGGAATGTCAGTCCTACCTGGAAAACGGTCCTTTGAGGTGGGGTCTTTGGCAGATGGGAAGGAGATGTACATCATGGGCACATTCTCAGGTGCAGTCTCTTTATCCAAGCCAAAATACTCATCCAGCCTGAGGGATGAATACAAATTTAAGCTTTGAACAAATCCAAGTTTCCACCAACATCCAGAAATTGCTTGGGGCTCTTACATGCCATCAAGATCATTATTCTTGAAGAGCCACATGTTAGTTGAGGAAATGCCCAGCTCCTCTTGAGTGGCATTAAAGCCTGCAAACACCTGGAAGGATCCTTTGCCAATTTTAAGACCAGCCAGGCGATCCTTAACCTCTGAAGGCAAGATGGAATTGTTCGACACAATCAACACAAAGGATAATTCCACATTCCTTTCAAAGTATCTGAACAATTAAAACAAGTCAAGTTAAACATGAAACTGCATTCAAGAGAAAGTTATAGCTGTTTATGGCATTGATTGTATGTGATGGATCCTCTCAATAGAGGCATGGCTCCTCTGTAAACCTGTATAATGCAGACACTAAACCAGACAACTGAACCAACTCTTTCAATAAAACCAGCAACAGAGGTTCAACTAGTTCATTCCTAATTCACTAGGCATGAAATGTCAATTTGCCCTAAATGAGTGGTTTCCCCATCAAGACAACTGAAGGGATCTAACCTGGCTTGACTTGGATCTCAGGGGGTAGAAGCTGCTGAAAGGTGGTAAATATACTTGCACTTGAAATGACAATAGGAGCCTGAATGTTCACCTGCTCACCAGCCTTCTTCACAGTCACACCTGAGAGGCAAGCCACATTCAAGGGTAAACCAGAAGGTACAAAACGCACTATTCAAAGACCAATGAGGGACGATTTACTCACCATATGCAGCCCCATTTTTGTTCACCTGAATCTGAGACACTGGTGCTTTGACAAGCACCTTCCCTCCATGCTTTTCTATGACTTGAGTAATGTGGTAAGGGATTGAACTAGCGCCTCCTTTTGGGTAGTATCCACCACGCTTGTAATGATGAAAAAGCAAAGCATTCAGCATGCAGCTGGTATTCTTGGGTGGAACACCTAAATGTTTGGCAGCAGGGAAGAGGCAGATGTCAAAATCACTTGAAGGATCAAAAACAAGCAGTGACTGCCCAGTAAAGATGCCTTACCATAAAGATAGTGAGAAAGAACTAGAAGTAGATCCTTGTCATTTGTGAGGGCACCAAGCATGTCAGTGGTGCTGGTACGGGAGTACTTGAAGATTGGTGAGATCCAGTCAGCAATTCCAGACCACAGAATGAAGCGGGCAAACCAGAGCGGAACCAACACCAAATCACACAATAAGTGAATCTTCTTGGAGCAAATCTTTGGGGGAGGGGGGGGAAAATGGTTAAAGGTGATCAACCAGAATGGATTCCTTTGACAAAGATTCATCTACCCTAGCTACTTGATCTGTTGGAATGCACTTCTAGATGACATGGTGGATATTAAATGCAGGAACATGGTTTCTTAAATTTAGTATAATGGTACCACCACTTAAGAGTGGGGGGAAACTTCAAACTGGACAAGAAATACCCTGTACAACATTTACAAAGGGGTTGGTATAATGGCCTGACATTTCCGAACTAGACTGCATTTCCACAGGGAAAACGCAAAGTGTGCTTGCTCAAAAATGCCACAGTCGACTGACGCTCCATGGCAACGGATATTGCATGCCATAATAATAAAAGAATCTGCCAACAATAAGGGACTTTCCCATTAAAATGACTTGAGCCTTGAGGCTCCATTCATTTTAATGGGCCAGTCCCTTAACTAGAAATGAAAATTCCTAAAAATGTTTTAAAATGGACTGCCGCCAAGACACCACCTGCGGTCTCCCTACCAACCATCTCCCTAAAATTAGCATAGTGCTAGCATTAACATGCCATTATAATTACCATAACACTGGCATCAATATGGCATTACAATCATAGTGCTCGCATCATCATAGCACCGGCATTTCTTTAGCCTGGGTGTGTGCATGCATGTGCAAATGCTGGTCCACATTGTTTTGAATGATAGCTGTGTCGCAGTACTTGTGTCCATATCGTGCAGTTTAAACATGTAGGTCATTGGGGGTGTGGCCTGAGCCCTCATGTCAAGTTTCATAAGGCTTGGTCACTGTATAGAGCCTGAAAGTCCCTTCTGCATTCATTTCAATTAGGTTAAAAATGAATGGAAGTGAATGGAGCAGGAGAAGGGATGAGGTGCAAGTCATCACAGACCATGTTTGTGTGTCAGGGAAGTTGGTCTGAGGGATCACATGAAGTTTAGTGGGTTTCGGACAAAGCGTGCCCGAGCAGGACTATCTGAAAGTTGGTTTACTTTCGCAAAATCGGTTTCGCTGGAAAAAGGTACACACAAACGACAAAATGCATAAAAGCTGAACAAGCCATTTACTTCAGATTTGGCCTGACATGTCTCTCGAAAGCTCTGGGAGGACTAGAGGGCAAAAAAACAAAACGAAAAACTAAACAGGAACAGAATACTAAAACTTGTGTTCTCTGCTCTGAGCAAGCACACTAATTGAAATATTCAAACAGGAACAATCAGAGTGCTACTTTTGGATGAAGGCAGTGCTAAACAAGGAGCTCTGAGCCCCAAAACATCATTCGTTCTAGCAGGGTTCCCTTCAGCTTACCTCAGCACCTACAAGACAGTTGTAAGAAACAGTTTAGCATGGTGATTCAAAAGGGTTGGGGGAACACCTTGCTACTAGATCAGTGTTCTCATTTAAAGGATTCTTTGATAATCAAAAGCAAACTAAAGATACTGGCAGCAAGTAAACTGATGCTAGTCACTGTTCTGGGGAACCTTGAAAAACTAAAGCCCAATCCCAAACAATAGCATAAAATCTCACCTTCATAATTTTGAAAAACTCATCAATAGCACAAGCCTCACTGGAAAATTGCTTCTTAATGTGAGCCTCCATCTGTCTCTTTCCAGCATAGATGGTGTATTTTTTGCATTGCTCTCCACTTTCAATAACTATGGTGTCCAAATGAGGGTCCAGTTCAGCAAACTGCAGCTGACCATCAGTGATCTGATCAAGTGCAATCTTCAGGAACCCATTCTCATGGAGCTGACCCAGGTAATGGAATGCTTTAAATAGGAAAGCAGACAAATTTCAAACTATATGTTTGCACCAGAATAGTTAACAGCAACATGCTTGGGATGGAAGCCAAGCCTCTCACATACCCGTGTCAAACTGGAAACCTTTTTCATTGAAAGTCTGGCACAAGCCACCAGCCTTCTCAAGCTGCTCCAGAACAAGGACCTTCTTACCGAGCTTGGCAAGGACCGCAGCAACAGTTAGGCCGCCAATCCCACTACCAATCACGATCACATCCAAGTTGGGTGCCACTTCATTTGTGCTGAACTCTGGGCACACAAAATGTAGGTTTTGAGTTACAGGGGAGACCTACTCGTGACAGAAACCAGTCTAAAGGACATCCAAAGCGCGCCAAATATTCAGTAACAGCATAATCCTCCTGAAAACTACAGAACCTTATCTAGGTATCAGAATCTACATAAATTAACCCCTACGAAGTATTCCAGCACGGCCCTGCCCTGAAATAAACGGACCCTGTGCCAAGACTTTGTCTATCTCCGTCTGGTCGAGCTCCTGGCGAGCTGGAATACTGAAGGAGTCCGTGCACAGTGAACTTCTCCTGCCGAACAGGTACCAGTACGTTCCGCGAGCCCAGTCCACGAGCCACTCCACAAACAGCAGTGGCCACCACATCGTCTCTCTGCGTCCGTCTAGCTTCTACACCAAAAACACCCACTCCGCCTACACCAACAGCCCCAGAGGCTCTACTCAAAACACAATCTGCAAACGCGCCTTTTAAATCACATGTCTCATTAGCGGCTCATCGATATCAGCTGGGAGAGCTACGCCCTATCGCCTTCCTTACACTGCACCGCACACAGCAATCAACACGAGAACAACCAGAAAACATTAAGGCGCATTATATATAATTAACGGGTTCATTTCGATCAGCTAATCACAGAAAAAAAAACTCACGCTGATTATTCGCACAACGTGAGTTTAACCCGGTCAGGTGTTCTGTCGAAACATGCTGCCCATGGAGATGTGCCACTGTACCCTCATGCGCATGTGCAGTTCCACAATATTAAGATTTCAGTGCTATCGAGTGTTAGAGAAGCAGTTTTGTCTGTGCTACCTAGCTTTGGACACCGGTCTATCTGTTCTACTTAGTTTGATCTGGGGGTGGGGACGCTGGTTTGCGGTGATTAATGCACTAAAACCTCTTTTAATTGTTACTTTTTAATTTTTGCAGTTTAAGGGCATGTGTGTATGTGTCGCTACTCTGAGGTCTGCGTCTCTGCAGTTATTACACAAGCACCGTCCTTTAGGATCAATTGTTTTTCAAATTGCCTTTTTTCTGCAGCTTGCAAAATGCTATTTGAAGCTAGGAACCATCAGCAATTTTTGCACATGAGCAAAAATAAAATATGGTGTGAGTCTGTAATATTAACTATTGATTCACTCATATGCCAAATGTAATTTAAATATTGAAATACATTTACAGCAAATACGTGTGCAATTAATCTGGATTAATATATCACGGAGATTGTAATTAATTAGATTAATTAGAAGTGTCATTTACATCTCATTAGTACTCAGACTTCGGCCCAATGAGAAGATACTAAAGTTAGAACAAAAATGTACATTTACGAATGTAATTTTTAGAGATGGTAAAGAGTGCCTGTTTATTCAACCAATCAACACATCAGAAATCTTACTACGAGTCACTTGCTCACCTTAAGCATTTCCACTCTAGTTCACCAAGATAAGAGGTACAGTAGCGAATCCTCCTGGGTCAGAAATGTAGAACATTGTTGACATTGTTGCATTGAAGACAGTAAAATATATTCACCAGCAACAGGTTTCCAGACTCCAGAACTGTGGGATTTCTGAAGGTCTAGTGATTTCAAACGCTTTCTCCATCATACACCTTTCCAACTGATTGGTGAATTTCACTATTTAATTTCACATCATAACCTAGCAGAGACATTTAGAGAGGCAAGTTCAAAATTTGGACGTGCTCTGTCATCACGAAAACAGAGTTTTAAAGTATTTAAAAAAACATGTTTTATTGACCTGTCTAAACTAAGCAAAAAGAAACCAAACCAAAAAAGCTACTTTGCCTAAAAAAGGCCCTGTATGTAATGGACATACAAAGGCGGGAGACAACGAAGTATTCAAATTTTGATTTAGATATATCTATAAATATAGATCTTAATATAGATTTATTGTATTTTATAGTATACTAAACATATTGTTTATAGATTTTTATTGATACAACCAAAGTATAGAGAACAAAAAAGCCACTTGTTTGCAATGAACATACAAAAGCTGAGTTCCCATATACATACTGCCACACATAGTAGTGTTTAAAACCTGTGCACAGACATGAGAAATGCAGTTAGAATATTATCGTAGACGTCGAAGTACAGAAGGGTGTGGATTATGACTCAGCGACAGTGTGCGTTCCCGTACTTTCGGATTTATCCCTCTGCACATTTATGGCTAGATCTGGCAACCCTCGACGTCAGCTGGACTTCTGTCGCTCGTGACACTTCCTCGAGGCTGGGTGGGACTGTGAAAGAGAACACACCACACTGTTAATACTAATTTATTTCAGCATGGACTCTTACAAACGCTTCACAGACGAAAACTACAAAAACTGGCTGAAGACGGTGGAGAGCCTCAACATCCTGAGGAGCAAAATTCTCGCTTTCGTAGAAAACGAAACCGATACTTACCACCGTTCTCTCTTGGAAACCCTGAGGGAGGAGAAATGTACAGATAAATGCAGCTTCAAGAAGGTAAATCACAATGTATGTATATGTATGTGTTTGTATGTGTGCGTGTGTGTTTATGTGTATGTATGTATGTATGTATGTATGTATGTGGGTGTGTATGTATGTAGGGGTATGTGTGTGTGTGTGTGTGTGTGTGTGTGTGGGTGTATGTGTAGGGCTATGTTTGTTTGAGGTAAGACCTTTACGTTTTGTGCGTATATGTGTGTATATGTATGCGTAGGGGTTGGGTTTGTATGTGTGTGTAAAGGTGTGTGTGTAAAAACCTTTTTTCTGAAACAGATCATTGTATTTTGTATCTTTTTTTATTATTTCGCTCATTGTGTTTGTATGGTGCTGTCGCCCTGATAGGGTAATATGATGCTCAGTGATAAACAAGTAATACATTCTAATTGATAAATCCTCCCCAGCCAGGAAACACACCCGTTGATACTATTAATTCTATGATAGTTATTCACATTAGCTTGCTTGGCAAACATAAAGACCAATTAAATACCTGTTCAATAGCAACATCTTACACATCTATCTCAACTATGGAAATGCTGACCATTCTCAAAATGACTGACCTTTTCATGGACCCTTGTAAAGGCCTAATGTCAACCCTGGTACAGACATTGCAGTGGCCAGTCATTCCAGGAACTTTACATTGGCTGTGATGTATGTTTTCAGTAGCACACAAACAAATATTTGTAGAATGATCATAACAGCCTCGAACCAATGGAACAGAAGTTGTTTTGATGAAAGGATGACATAAGAAAAAGTTAAATAAGTCCAAAACAGCTTGGGTAGAGGTTAGAATGTATTAAGTCAACAGCCTTGTTTTCTGTAATGTCTCCATCCTAATTTTCTTTCCATCAGCACAGGGGCGTAGCACACAGGGGGGGTGGGGGGTGTTTGAACACTCCCACTTTTTCTAAGATGTGATCCCCCCCACCCACACACACACACTTTGGTCAGAATATGTTGTATTAAATTGGTTAAATTATATTTATAACTTGGCATCCCCATCTCAGAACAC
>JBBMFX010578233.1:0-14252 GCA_037832545.1 Rhabdalestes septentrionalis | reverse complement strand
GAGCCGAGCCCATTGGACTGTACCTTTCCTTGTATATACGCAAGTTATTATATTAATATCATAAACAAACGATTATTAATTGCTAAATTAATAATTTTACTATTACTAAATCGCTAAATAATCGCTAAAATGCGGGAGTGGTAGTCGACTAGGAATATCTTTAGTCGGGGGCAGCCCTACTTATATACAGTATGTCTGCATGTAAATACATGCATTAGTAATTTCTGTCTGTCTGTTTGTCTGAGACATTACTATATATATCTGCGTTTACACCTTTTGTTCTTTTTCCCCTCATAGTACAGACAATGAGCACCGAAGAGCTTCATCAGCTGAACACACAACTTCTGCTCCAGATTCAAAGTAAGGTTTGGAATTGACACAGATCTACAGATTCAGTACATTCTCCATTGCAAATCCTGCTGTTCCCCTCATATTCATATTATTTAGTTCTTAATCTTGAGGCCCTCACATGTTGCGCTTAGGGACATTGCTGCAGTGTAAGTGACCTTCAGATACATTTTCAATACCATTAGATGATCAAGTGCTTTAATGTGAATCAGATTAAATTGGTGACTTCAAAAGCATCTCATTGACTTTTTTTTTTGTTCTTGCTTACATGTTCACTTACTATGCAATTGCTAGTGCAATTTACATACATTTAAATCAAATTGGCTCTGGACAATTTTGAATTAGAACCTGTCAGTATACAGTTTACATACACTGTATAAAAGGACATACATTTTTTTTTCTTACAGTCTGATATGAAATCATACAAAACCCTTTCAGTTTTAGGTCCGTTCGGATTCTCAAAACCATTCCCATTTGCTAAATATCAAAATGTGTGAGAATTTTGTATTACCTTCTTCAAAGTCAAAAGTTTACATATGCTTAGTATTTGGTAGAACTGCCTTTAAACTGAATGACTTGATGTAAATGCTTTGGGTATCCTTCCACAAGCTCCTCACAACAGTTTAATGGAATTTTGACATAACTGGTGTAACTGAGTCCTGTTTTTAGGCCCCCTAGCTCTCACACGTCTTTTCAGCTCTGACCCCAAATTTTCTATGGGATTGAGATTAGGGCTTTGTGATGGCCACTCCAAAACTTGGACTTTGTTGTCCTTAAGCCACTTTGTAACCAAATTTGCAGTATTTGCAGTATGCAATTTGTCCATTTGGAAGACCTATTTGCGCCCAAGCTTTAACTTCCTGGCTGATGTCTTGAGATGCTGCTTCAATATTTCAACATACTGTTCTTTCTTCATGGTGCCACCTATTTTGTGAAGTGCACCAGTCCCTCCTGCAGCAAAACACCCCCACAACATGATGCTGCCACCTTCAAAGTTGGGAAAGGTTTTCACCTTTTTTCTCCAAATATAACGAGGGTCATTATGGCCAAACAGTTCAATTTTTGTTGTCATTCATGTCTCCAGAAATAATTGTCCCTGTGTATGTTGGCAAAATGTAATCTGGCTTTTTTAGCGCATGTCAGTACAGGACTTGTTTCACTGTGGATAGTGATACACTCTTACCAGCTTCATCCAGCATCTTCACAAGGTCATTTGCTTTTGTTCTGGGATTGATGCGCGCATTCTGTACCAAAACACGTTCGTCTCTTGAACTCAGGAGCCATCTCCTTCCTGAGCGGTATGATGGATGGAAATTCCCATGTTTTTATACTTGTGTATAATTGTTTGAACAGATGAACGTGGCACCTTCAGGCATCTGGAAATTGCTCCCAAGGATGAACCAGTTTTGTGGAGGTCCACAATTCTCTTCCTGATGTCTTGGCTAATTTCTTTAGACTTTCTCATGTTGTCACAAAAGGAAGCAGTGTGTTGAGGTGGGCCTTTAAATACATCCACAGATGTGCCTCCATTCAACTCAAGTGATGTCAGTTAACCTATCAGAAGCTTCCTAAGCCATGGTATCATCATCTGGGCTTTCCCATAATAGTTTAAAAGGCATCGTAAACTTAGTGTATTTAAACTTTTGACTTTAAAAAAAAGTCATAAAAAATCTATAAAATTCTCTCACATTATTTTGACATTTAGCAAATGGTAATGATTTTGAAAATCTGAACAAACTTGAAACTTAAAAAAGGGTTTTGTATGATATAACTTTTTTTTTTTCTTACTGTCTGATATTAAATGTCTTTATACAGTGTATGTAAACTTTTGGTTTCAACTGTAGCAGTCGCATTACTTATTCTGCTGTTTTTTCTGTTGCCTTTCACAGAGGTCTTCGAGGAGCTTTCAGTAGCTGTACAAGAAAAGGACTCTTTGACATCTCAGCTCCACGTGCGCCACATCGCCATCGAGCAGCTCTTCAAGAACTGTGCCAAACTCCCATGGCTCCAGATTGGCCGTGCGGGGGTGAAAGCTAGTAACGCCCCAGTGGAGTGAAGCATGGTTCAGATGCAAGGGGCTCGGGACCCTCCCCCAGGCTCAGGAAACCAGGGTGTTACAAGTCAAGGACTATGCACGGTAGTGACATGCATTTCACTCCCTGTGTGAGTGGAAGGGATTGTTGTGTTTCCTTATTTGCGGGACTGTCACGGAACAAGTTTCTTAGAGTGGAACCTGGATTGTTTCTGGATCTTTCTTAAGCTTGAACTGGTTACTATGCAGATTGGGATCTTTTTTATGAACAGCTTTTCTTTTTTTTCTTTTTTTTAAACAACCAAGGCCTCATCAATATATACTCGTGGGCTTTTGTATTATTTTGTGTTCTGTTTTCTTACATTTCTTATTCCTTTTTTATTTATTGCACTTTTGTGTGTTTGGTTTCAGTAAATGTGTTTTTATTTCTCTCTATTTTGAGCTCGATCTGCTCAGGTGTTTTTTTGCGGGGTTTTTGTGCTTGATAGACGGAGTCTGTTCCAGTTCTCACTGCCTGGAGGGGTGAGCTGATTGGCTCTGCCGTTGCTGTGGTAACTGTTGCTTAGTTTAATGTGGAGTGCTTGATTTTTTTTTTTCCTGCCCCTCTGTCTGTGATCATGGCAGTGGAACTTCTTAATGAGAGCTGAGCAGACTTTACTACTACTTTACTACCAGACGCTTTGCTCCGTAGCAGACAACACAAACCTTTGGATTTTGGAGTGAAGCAAGCCTTTCTTATCTTGATATTGAACATACATACACCTCAAGGTACTCTTTTGCGTCTCTCTCTAGGCGGGTTTTGAATTTACTTTCTTGTTTGTTTGTTTTTTCTTGTCACAACATTGTGTTTTTATGTGTGTGTTTACTTAAGTGTACCTGTGTAAAAAATCTGTTCTTTGGTCATCAGAGATTCAGAGTTTAGGGAATCTTCCTCAAAGAAGCACAGTCAAGCTTTGAGAAATGAAAATGTCAAGTCTCGTCATTTTGATGGAGATTTTAAGCACCTTAAAGAGAAATCCTGACCAAAGCCTGTGTTGCCATAAGGTGACAAAGTTCAGTATTTATTTTTTCCTAAATTATGGTTTGCTTGTGAAGGAAAATTTCCTGTTTAAGGTTATCCTGGATCTGAGGTTGTAGCCTTAGTCCTTCAAATATTTCACTTGCTGTGTACAGTATTTCCTTGCTTTAAATGTTCAGGGTGTCGAAACTGGAGCGCTATCTGGTGGAGATGCAAGAAGTCAGTTCGTTTTTAAGCATTGAAGCTTTGCGTTGAAGCCACTGAGAGAATTTTCAAATATGTTTAACTTCAGTATCATTTTAGAAGATCAGTAAGACTTGTTTATTCTTGAGAAAATGGCTTCTCTTTATAAGAGATTCAAACTGTGCGTGACCCTGCTGGGTTCTGTGTGGGAACATTTTCATTTAGGAGTGGGTCTCGTCTAGTTTTTTGATGCATGGATGTTCGTCGATATGCTGTAAATCAATACTCCTGTATGCACATCACTTCTGTCTGTCAGAAGAGGAGCCTATGAATTGTCTGGATTTTTAGAGGTCATTCTATTTATTTTAGGATCGTGAACCCATGTCTCGTTTTCATCATCTTTGTGTGAAATATTTCAAGCAATATTAAGGTTTTCAGTGTTCTGCCCATACTGCCCAGGTAATGTTATTTTGTTTCTGTTACTCATTCAATGCTGCAATAGAACGTATTATGTATTTGGCGAAATGTCAGCAAAGTGTAACTGTTGTGAATCGAATTGTGAATTATGCATCTTCTGTTTTACCTTGCTTTGCTTTTTTTTCCTCCCCCCCCCCCAATTGTTTTCCTATTCAGCGGGCTGTGTCCTGTGGATTTGCTCATCTCCCTAAAAGATCATGCAATAATGTGTGTTTGTGGAACTTCTTGCTTGTGAAAGTGATGCATTGAGTGATTTTGTATATTTTCTTTAAAGTAATTTAGTAAAAATAAATTAAATATTTTCCTAAATATACCCTCTGGGCCCATGTGTATCTGCAACTTTGCGGGGGTTCCTGTGGATCAAGAGGACATGGCTTCAACTCCTATCTTTATCAAACAACTGCTGAGTTTCTGTCCCTTAACCCCAAGTTCCTCCAGGGAGACTGCCTGCTGTAGTTAGATAGCGGAAGTTGCTTTGGATAAAAGTGTCTGGTTGTACCCTGTGAAAAATTGTGTCCTAAATTCTGAGGCTAAATACAAGCACTTCTACTGCTCTAAGTCTCTACTTGTTTGACAAACATTTAAAAAAACACCTGGAATACTTGAAATCCGGAGAGTATAATATGGATCAAAATCTTTCAAAATATACATTTAACATTTGAGGTCACAGAAAATCCACTCATGGTTCATTTATTGTAATGGGTCTTTTCAGAAATATTTCGGTATGTGAAATGCTTTGCAGTTTTTCAAACCTTTTAAATGGTCCTTCAAATTCACAAATGTAAACGTTCCTGAGGGAACTAAATGTGGTTACTTAAAAGAACCCTTTGTTGGCACCTTTTTAGTATAGTGAAGGCCTCTCTAGGTCAAATGAAATGTCCTGTCGAACTTGGTCTCACCTTCCTTATGTCAGCCTGTACATGCTATCTGATTATACTCTCAAAATACTGGTCCTCAGGAGGCCCACATTTTTACTACCAGCTCCTAACATACTTCAACCAGACCAATATGAGGCCTGAATTCTCTGGTACAGGTGGACTTGCAATTTAAAAAAACAATGTAATCACTGGTGTTCCTAATGACGGATTTCTGAAACAAAGATCTACATGATTTTCTATTTCTGCCAGTCCAGGGGTTCTTATAGGGATAGATTTTAATGCTCTATAGACTTTGAGAGAGCAGAATTGGTTTTAAACTGGAAAATATTGCTCAGATTTAAGTAAAAGCCATTCAGAGTGGTCTCGCGCATTGCAGAGAAACTTCTTCACTCAGATTTTACTATAATTGTGGAATCAAGGCTCATGACTGCAATGCAAATGTAACCATTTTGTTAACATATACAAAACAAACTATTAGTTGTTAAATATTGTCAAACATGGCAAACATGTGAATAAATGGGTAAAAAATAGATCCATCTGAAAAAATTGCCCAGAAGCACTCAATTGTGCAACTGTAAAAACACTGGTAGATTAAGTCAACATCACTGATACTTTCGTTATTATAACTCCTGTTGAGGAGACATCAGGCAAGAAATGGACAGTTAGTTCTCTAAATGTATAAACATCTGAATGACTTTGACAAAGTCCAAATTACCTTACATGACACAAAATTACATTACACAGCATTTATTTGGCAGACACTTTTATCCAAAGTAACTAACAATATGAAGAAACACCAGTTTTAGGAGAGTGAGTATATTAAGTATTAAATATAGGGAAGAGTGCAGGGAGATGATGGAACATCTGGAGAGGAGATGCTTTCTGAACGGATGAGTCTTCAGGAGGTGTTTGAAGAGAGAAAGTGATTCTGTAGCTTGTTTCACCAGTGAAGAACCAGGATGAGACCAGTCTGGACCGGGAACTATATTGAGGCCAGTCTGGAGTGGGTTTACCTTGTGTGTAGGGGTGGCAGACCCAGACAATGTCCCCCAGAGGAGTGGAGGAACGAGCAGGAACACGGGCCTGAATGATGGAATTAAGATTGCTGGATTCAAACCCAGATGTCGCTCTAAAGGTAAGAGTTGGTGACTGAACTTATTTGATGAATTATGCAGGTTAGATGACTGGATCTTCAAAACAGCAGGGCTTGTGTTCCCTGCATGTGGCGATTAGTACCTACCAAAAGTGAATCAAGGAAGTATACTGGTTAACTGGTGACAGGCTCATGGGTGGCTGAGGATAATTGATGTTGCAAGCGCACATCAACCGCCCACTGAGGGACCGTAGACCGATGCGTCACACCCACAGTAAATTGGTTTATGACATATTTAAAAGGAAGGCAGTCTATTATTGACATAGGGGACCAGGTATCTGGAGTATATGCTATTAATTTTGGTGCACCACAAGGTTCTGTGCTTGGCCCTCTGTTGTTCTCTTTAAATATGTTGCCATTGGGTAAATTTTTTGCAGAGCATGGAGTCAGTTTCCATAGATATGCTGAGAATACCCTGTTATAAATACAGTTGAAACCAAAAGTTTACATACACTGTATAAAAAGACATATAACAATTTTTTTCTTACTGTCTGATATTAAATCATACAAAACCCTTTCAGCTTTAGGTCTGTTCGGATTCTCAAAATCATTCCCATTTGCTTAATGTCAAAATAATGTGTGAATTTTTTATTACTTTCTTCAAAGTCAAAAGTTTACATACATTTGCTGAGTATTTGGTAGAACTGCCTTTAAACTGAATGACTTGATGTAAATGCTTTGGGCATCCTTCCACAAGCTCCTCACAACAGTTTAATGGAATTTTGACAGAACTGGTGTAACTGAGTCCCGTTTTTAGCTCTGACCCCAAATTTTCTAAGGGATTGAGATTAGGGCTTTGTGATGGCCACTCCAAAACTTTGACTTTGTTGTCCTTAAGCCACTTTGTAACCAAATTTGCAGTATGCTTAGGGTCATTGTCCATTTGGAAGACCCATTTGCGCCCAAGCTTTAACTTCCTGGCTGATGTCTTGAGATGCTGCTTCAATATTTCAATATTTCAATATTTCTTTCTTCATGATGCCACCTATTTTGTGATGTGCACCAGTCCCTCCTGCTATTTCCCAAATAGTTTAAAAAGCATCATAACCTTAGTGTATGTAAACTTTTGACATTGAAGAAAGTCATAAAAAAAATCTCAAAAAATTCTCTCACACATTATTTTGACATATAGCAAATGGCAATGATTTTGAAAATCTGAACAGACCTAAAACTGAAAGTGTTTTGTATGATTTCATATCAGACAGTAAGAAAAAAAAGTAATGTAAAAAAGTTGTATGTAAACTTTTGGTTTCAACTGTATCTGTAATGCCAGGGGATCCCAGTGTGGTAAATGACCTGGTGAACTGTCTAGCGAGCATTTTTAGCTGGATGTGCAGAAATGTTATGAAATTGAATGAAGACCAAACTGAAATTCTCCTTGTTGGTAATGAACTGCAGAGGAAAAAGCTTCTTAAGAGTCTGGGAAATCTGGCATTACAGACTAAAACTGAGGTAAAAAATCTAGATTCTGAACTTACATTCAAAAGACCCCAGAAACATAGCTCATGTAAGACAATTTCTGACTCATGCTTTTATCTTCTCTTGTTTAGATTACTGTAATGCACTCATTAGAGGACTGCCTGAAAAACACTGAAATTCTACAACTTGTTCAACCTTATAAGTGCTTACTCGCACCAGAAGTTTTGAAGCACATAACGCCTGTTTTAGCAGACATACACTGGCTGGCACTTTCTTTTAGAATTGCTTATAAAATAGTTTTCTTCATTTTTAAAGTTTAAATGGACAAGTACCTTCATTATTTCAGAGTGTCTACGTTTATTCCAAATAGATCTTTAAGATCATCACGTTCCAACTTGCTAAACATTTCAAAAGCAAAATATAAGAAATATGGAGAAGCAAACTTTTGATATTATGCTCCTGTCATGGAACCCTATTATGAGGTCCCGAAGAGGCGAAGGAGACATCGTTTCCATGCTAGAAAGTTATTTATTAACTGAACTTTTTACAATCAAGGACAAGAATCACATTTAACAGAGACAAGGCGAAGACAGAGACGAGTAGAGGAGCGAGGAGAGTTGAGGATAGTAGGATAGTAGAATAGCGAGAAGGCTGAGAAGGGTTGGAGAAGAAAACAATAAAGAGTCCTTGCCACCGCTACGAACCCAGCATCTTTTATGGGCGCCAAAATCATACTGATTCCCGTCAGCTGTAACCATCTGACATGGTCTTTCGCAGTTCCGGTCAGCGCCCACCGGGGGGCGCCCCGGGATCATAGACGAGAACCCTCCGTCTACGCATCACCGGGGGTAACCAGCTTGCCAGTCGGAATGGACTAGAACTGGCATCACCTAATCACTATATATATAGCCCTCACCTGCACCTTGTTTTCCCTCTTTATGTTCATTGGTTCTTTGTTGTCCCCTTCCACTATTTAAGTTCAGTAAATCCTAGCCCTCACCACAGGGATATACTTCTCAGTTGTGCATTCACTACTATGTTGTATTGGCCCTCGAGCCAGTCTTTCTGTTTATAATATTAATAAAGCCTTACCTTATGCCAGTTGAGGCGTCTCCGTCCACCCAGGGAGATCACGACATGGTCCTGCTGTCCCCCCGCCCTGGCCATTGCCAGAAACGTGACAGCTCCAAAGACTGCCTATAGATATTCCTCGGGCCTCCTACCTGAATAATTTTTAAAAGAAGCAAAAAAAACTTTTTTATGTCGCCTTTGATTTAGTGTTCACTATTTTTATTTATGTATTATTTTTCTATCTTCTATCTCCTGTGTGTGCATTGCCTAATAATGTTCTTGTTTTGGATGTCGCTTTTTTTTTACTGTTTTATTCATTTATTATTATACGACGGTGATCTAGTGCCACCTTAAAAAAATAAATCTAAGATTACAAGATTAAACTATTTTGAGAATAAAGTCGAAACTACGAGAATAAAGTCGAAAGCTTACGAGAATAAAGTCGAAATGTTATGAGAATAAAGTCGAAATATTACAAGAATAAAGTTGAAAGCTTACGAGAATAAAGTCAAAATGTTACAGAAAAAAGTCAAAATGTTACGAGAAAAAAATCGAAATATTTCAAGAAAAATCACATAATTGCGCGAAACTATGGATGTGGAGGATGTGGTTCAGTCTTCCTTTAGGTTAGGATTTAGCAATGAGGAAATTCTTTGTCTTATGGCCCATCAGCATGGACTTATAATTAACTAGAAAACATCAAATTCCTGAAGAAATTTTGACACTGCCTCCAGACTCCACACCAACCATCTTATAATATCCCACACATTCACTAGCATGTAATTACAATTGGCGAGTTGTGTCCCAATACTTTTGTCCATATTGTTCAGCAAAATCCTGTGTGAATGTGTGTGTATGTGAATGAGAGAGTGAGTGTGGGTGAGTGAGATTGTTTGTGTGTGTTTCCAATGCATTTCTATGACAGCTGCGTCCCAGGACTTTTGTCTGTGTTGTTCAGTTTACACATGTATGTCATTGCGGGTGTGGCCAGAGGCATCATGTGAAGTTTCATGATGTTCGGACACAGTATGGAGCTTGTAATTCTCATTATTTGAAACTGCATTCATTTCAATGGGGCAAGTTGTGTCCCAATACTTTTGTCCATATTGTTCAGCAAAATTCTGTGTGAGTGTGTGTGTGAGTAAGAGAGTGAGTGTGGCTGAGTGAGATTGTGTGTGTGTTTCCAATAAATTTCTATGAAAGCTGTGTCCCACGACTTTTATCCATATTGTTCAGTTTACACATGTATGTCATTGGGTGTGCGGCCTGAGGCCTCATGTGTAGTTTCATAAGATTCGGTCACTGTATGGAGCTTTTAAGTCTCACCCCCTGAAACTGCATTCATGTAATGGGGTGAGTTGTGTCCCAATTCTTTTGTCCACATTGTTCAGTAAAAACCTGTTTGAGTGAGTGTGGGTGAGTGAGTTTGGGTGTGTGTCTTTCCAATACAGTTGTATAAAAGCTGTGTCCCAAAACATTTGTCCATATTGTTCAGTTTGAACATGTATGTAATTGGGGGCGTGGCCTCAGGCCTCTTGAGAAGTTTCATAAGGTTCGGTCACAGTATGTGGCTTCTAAATCTCATCACCTGAAACTACATTCATTTCAATAGGGCGAGTTATGTCCCAATACTTTTGTCCATATTGTTCAGCAAAATCCTGTGCGTGTGTATGTCTATGTGAGTGAAATCGAGATGAAGAACAATAAGGGACTTCCCCATTCAACTGAATGGGAGCTTCGCTCCCTATCATTTTAATGGGGCAGTCCCTTAATAAAAGGACACTGCAGCAGTTATGTAGGAAACTAACTCACTGGCGCAGGCGATGTGCTTGTACAGAACTTAATGTAAACATCCAGGTAAAAATACAACTTTACTTTTTATTCATCAAAATACTATCATTTAAATCTTGTATTACTATGAGTTTATTTTCGTAATATTTTGACTTTTTTTCGTGAAGTATTGACTTCATTATCATAAGCTTTCGACTTTATTCTTGTAGTTTCGAGTTTAATCTCGAAATCTTAGATTTTTAATTTTTTTAAAGGTGGCACTTGTTTTTTAAAAAGCCGTTGTATTAATATTATTGTTATTATTGTTATTTTTATTTCATTGCTGTCATGTTTTACGTTGTTTTAAAAATCTTTCTTATTGTTCTCTTGTATTGTTTGACTGCTCTCTGTAAAGCATCTTGAGCTACATACAAATGTAGGTGTAATGTCGGGTGACCACTAGGGGTCACCCTTAGTGCCCTTTTTTGGTTTTGTGTGTGTTTTTGGCCTCCTGACCAAACCAGCTTCTAATTAGATAATTAGAATAAACAGCTGCTGGGGTGATCAGGAGGAATTGGGTCTTTGTTGGGGTTTCATATTTAAGGGGGTTCAGTTTAGCACTTAGTTGCGGGTTATTAAAGTTATCAAACAGCTTTCCTTTTGTATGTTAGAGTTTTGGCCATTGTGCCTTTTGTTTTTGTTGAAATAAAGAAATACTAACAATGGATAATCTGGAAAGCGCATCTCTTCAGTGGGAAAAGGGGGGAAGACGTAACAGAATAACCCACCTACCAAACAAGGGACAGGAACTGGCAGAGGAGGAGTCGCTCTCAAAAGAATTATATGTGGTGGACGCGACTCTGGCCTATCTGCAGTGCTGGGCAAGTTACTTCAAAACTGTAATGTATTATGTATTACTTGTTACTGTCATTTCAAAGTAATTCATTACATTACAATATTACTGTATTTAAAATGTAAGGCATTACACTACTATTGCATTACTTTGAAGTTACTCTCGCCAAAATAACTGGAAATATGGATTTGGCCGTGTAAATATAGCTCATGATGCTCGATTAGCTCATAACACACCAAGTGGAAGGTGACAGTACTATCCAATGTTAGATCAGTTGCAGGTTCACTCAGCTCTAGGGTGCCCAGATTTGGGATTGTGAAGAAGAAGACACCTTAGAGCGGACTTTCTTTACCAGCTGGGCCGGTTCAGGGGGGTGTTAAATGTTTAATGCACATCTCGGGCCGACGGCCATTCTGGACTTTTAGGTTCTGAGAGATGCCCATAATGTGACGAATGTTTATGCAGCTCAAAATCCCAAATGATTCTAAAATTCAAGCCAGGTGTGGGACGCAGGTCTCATAAACAGGACATGTCTGGGAAAAAGAGGACGTCCCCCTACTCTTCTCTCTGTCTGACTACAAGAAGTGAAACATTTTGCACGGACCTTTCTCCCTCCTCTGCTGATCTTGTGGTGGTTTTGGTGAATGTATATGAAGGAGAAAACAAAACTTCTTTCCGGTTTAAAAATGCATTGTAACGCACATTACTCACATTTGTACCAAGTAAAATATTACCGATTTTTGTTCTGTAATGCCTTACATTACCGCGTTACAGTAATGCATTACAGTAATTTGTTACTTTTGTAACGCGTTACTCCCAACACTGCCTATCTGTGGGACCTGGTGTACGAGTGGCCGTGGGGTGAGGTGAATGGGAACCCAGATCGGTTGCGAGTCGACAGGGAAGTGTCGAGTTTCGATTGCTGAGTTGCTGTGTGGCGGAGAGTTGGAGGACGACGAAGCAGACCAGGGCTTCTGGTGGGACGCGTGGGCAGATGAGGCCCCAATTTTCCCACCTGAGCGGATCGTGGATCCCCGCGTCCTCAACTATAATCTGGAGGGCCTCCGGCTTTGTAAGAGAGGCAGGAGGTCCCAGGGAACGAGGCGTGAGAGACGCGTGGGTTCGCGTCGTGACCGTCTGCCACGTGGTTGCCGGTCGCCCTTGAAGCCGAAGACTTCATCCGGTCCTCCGCCATCCCAGCTCCGGCACGACTCCGGCAAATGATCAACTGGGCGATCCAAACTCCTGGCTCTGGAAAGCGCCTCTCTTCAGTGGGAAAAGGGAGAAAGACGTAACAGTTGGAAAGGTGCTATATAAATTAGGGTTGTTACAATATACAATACAAAACCGAAATCGCGACACGATTCCACTGGACTTAAAAGTGTCTATAAGCTGGCTGGGTTGTGATAAAACTGCACTGGAGTCTCTGTGTAATTGTTTTTATTTTGTTTTGGGCAGCGGCGGAGCCAGAGTGGTGTCCGAGGTGGCACTGGACACCCCTGACATCTGATTGGCCACCCCGAGTGCCACCCCAAAATTGTATTTGCTACCGGCAGTTCCTGAAGCTGTTGGCTTTCAGACTGTTTCTATTGTTTTTCTTTACAGTTTTGTAAGGTCGGGCATTGCAGTAAGCGTTTCACTGCATGTTGTACTGTGTATGACACTGTATGTGACAAATAAAACCCGAATCGTGGGTTTAGTGTATCACTCTAATATAAATAAATTTATTATATTACTGGTGTTGGCCTCATTCTGCAGGATGATGTGTCCTGCTAATTGTTCAGGAATTATCTGAAGGATATGACGAATGTCTCAAGATTTTTACATGCTCTCAATCTGAGTGAACATCTGTGGGATATGCTGGAAAGACGAGTCTGATCCACTTCATGACTTCTACATTTTCCATCTAAACAAAGCTGTTACCGAGGGGAATCAGAAGTAGTCTTTATTTGTAAGTAAACCATTGAAAGAAGACAAGAAATATGTCTTTTAAATAATAAATTGGTTCAAGACCTGTTTTACAGCAATTCGCCATTAAGCCAGGGAAAATCGCCCAGGTGTCAGAGATTCACGGAAATGAACTAACAGAGTCTTTTACTTTGCTCAAACTAATCAAACCAGAGATTTTAATTGCAAGATACGACTGCAGAAGGAGAACAGCAAGTAACACAGAGACCACAGTCATCTATGCCTCCCAAAGTCCGTTCTGAGTGTCTCATTCAAAACACATGATTTTTATACCCCTGTCCTCTGTAATCTCTTGCAAACGTCCCATCAGGAGGTGTAAAAAGTCCATTGGACCAAAGTTATTGTCACTCATGTAGACTGAGCATGACGTCACTTCTCGTACAAACCCCAATCTCCATGGTAACCCAAAATCTCCTGTTTACAAGAGACGGCCTTCAGTGAATACGCAGTCTCAGATAAACATTAGAACATTTTGACTAAGACATTATCATATAAACAGGTCAACATGACCCTTAGGAAAGAAACCTCTATAGCTCAGAAACTTAGGATGAATCAATGGATACAGAATAAAACAATCATTCAAAGAAAGAAATCACTAAAAAGAATAAATGCAAATTTTTCCTCGACATTCCCCCCTTTTTTTGAATGATATTATTTTTCTTAATATCAAATCACATTTCCGATGTAGACTTAAAGAATACACCTGTGTATTTGCACAGTCTTCTCCATGTTTTCTGTCGTACTCCTGCAAGAAACAAAATTACTTTACAGATAAAAGAACTCACTCTAGCCTTAATAGATTCTGAATTAAACTCAAATGATCCCTTAAATATAAAACCCACTGTTTCTAAGTGATCTAAAATTGTACTTGGCGTCTACTCATTAATGTATTTTTCTTGTATTAGAAAAATATCTATGACTATCACTATAGTTGAGAATATTGACACAACAAGAATACTTTACTACCTTACCAAATCAATAATATCTGGAACTAATCTATTCAGGTAAAGGCATTTTACACTTACACTCTATTGATATGGTGCTTTATAACCAACTTGTCAGAAATTACTTTCTAGAATCTA
>JBBMFX010578172.1:0-14257 GCA_037832545.1 Rhabdalestes septentrionalis | reverse complement strand
TTTGGCTGTGTTTCTGTTCTATTTTTTCGCAGTGCTGTTCTGTGTATTTTTGAATTTGTTTGCAGTTAAAAGCTTGATTAAAATATTAAACAAAGTAAGAATGACTGCTTTTGTAACAGAACAAATACACAAAATTAGGCAATTATCTAGCTTCTCATAAAACACTAAATGCAAAAGGGTTTATATCAACGAACAAAGAATTCAAATTTGCCAGGTTAGGCTAAAATATGAGGCTACAGGTGATAATAAACTAAGAGCAATTTGGAAGCTCTCTGAAAAGAGTCGAACTTCCTATCACTAGAACAGACACTGACCGGATAGCTAACAAATAAAACAACTGACACACGAACAGGGTAAACCCAGCGCTTGAAACTCAGATATGGGCACAAACATGGGAAACACCACAAACACAAGCAGAGAAACATCCAAAATTAACACAAAATCACAAAGCAGGTTAAAGCTGTGAATGGCTGAGCACACACTTAAAGGGGGCAGAGCAAGAGAGCAAAGCCAAACACATGTAAACATGAAGAGGGGAGTCGGTCAAGACGGGGTTAGACTGATACAGTGGGTGAGTCTAGATGTACCTCGGTGAAGTCTGAGAGCTGGGCAGAGCAGGACGTGATGTCTGTGGGTTTCTCTAATATCCGAGTGTAGATGATCATGATGTTGGAAAACTCTGCAGCAAAGCCCAGCTGCACCTTCACCCCACAGTCAAACTGGAGCATGCGACTCTCCGGCAGGACTTTCGACAAATACGGAAGTGTTAGCATTGTTTATGTTTTGGTTTTTTTTTATTTCAGTAAAGAATGAAAGGAGATGATGCATGACTATGCCTTAGCACTCAGAGTAAACTCTGTAAACTGAACTCAGTAAATATAACCATTTAAAACAGTCTAGACAGTGTTTACCCTCAGAACTCAGAGCGTATCAGTAACCTCTGATTTCAAATAATATAACCAGTGTAAACACTATAGAACTGTTTTTTGTTCTCTTACACGTTGGCCGTTTGCTCCCCCCCCCTCCCTCTGCAGGTTTTCCCCTCTCACTTGTGGGATTATCCATTATTTATAACCCCAGAAATCTCCATCTTCATGTTTCACATCTAGACATAGAGGCTATATAATTGCACCATATTTCCTTATAATTGATGACTCCACACACACAGTATCAACTCTTTTTACTTATTATCTATCCATTTTTATCCTTTTTTTTTTTGCTTTTCTATTCTAAAGAAATGTAGTTATATTAAAAGAGGACAACTATGTGCATCTTCCGCAGTGAAGAGAATGCAGTGTACCTATTAACAAAATTATTTAAGGTACAGAGTTGGACCATCTTGTACCTTTGGGGGTATGTTTACATTTTTTGTACCCTGAGAGGCAAAAATGTTACTGCTTCCAAAAAGTGAGTTCTTATTTCATTATTCTATTTAAAGCTGGTTTGTAACACCCCATTCAAACAGCAATTTGGAGTACAAATGTTCCTCTACAATACAATTGCTATACAGTTAATATCAGGTTTAAAATGTATACATTTATTGTAAAGAAGAGCTCTCACCATGTGCAATAGACCACTGCAGGTTGCGTGTTGATGCCATTACCGGACAGTCGATGGCCTGAATGCGATCTGTGAGTGCACGCCGCTCCGAAAGATTACTGCGTAGCTCCAGGGCCTGCCGTCCACGGGTGATTTGGCATTTCCCCATGTCTGCGGAGACAAGCAGATACACCATATGGCCAAAGCTATATGGACACCACTCCTATATACTGAGTTTATGTTTATCATTCATACCTATTAATAACATGTATAAAATCAAGCATAGCCATGCAGTCCCCATAGACAAACACTAGCAGTAGAAAGTGCAGTGGTTTAACTGCAGCACTGCCATCGGTTCCACAAATTTCAACCAGCGTAGAGCTGCCCCAGACAATTGTAAGTGCAATAATTTGGAAATGGAAGTAAAACAAGCCTAAGATCTCTATGCATAAAGCAAAGCTATGCTTCCAATTGTGGTGCAACTAATGTCAAGTCAATACATTTTGATGGTGTGGAGGAACTCCAAAAGCCTCCAAAAGCCAGAATTTGCTGTTATGCTGTTGATTGGAGCTATATAACTTCATATGTATACAGCATATATTAGGGGTGTAACGGTTCACAAAAATCCCGGTTCGGTTCGATACGACACAGTGGTGTCACGGTTCGATATGTTTTCGGTACAGCAAAATAAAAAATTTAAAAAGCCAGATAATTTCTTCGAATTTTATTCACTTTTTATTTATTAAGACAATACAAAAAGTACAATCTTGTTACTTTCTTTTATTTTAAACAATGATGGAGCTATTATTCACCCATTTCTGGGGTTTATTTTCAAATAAAACAAAACCTCCTTTAACCAAAAGCAAAAATCTCCTGCTAAAATGAAGGAACGCAAGTCAAGATTTTCTCAAAAGGAGGCACATAAACATAAAAGTTAACCAGCAACTAAGACGAAGCAGAAAACCCTATTTATACCCAACTAAGACCCAACACACGGTTAAGTGTTTAGATTTAGTGCTACAAAGGCTACCGTGGACATGAAACCACAGTGTCAGCGCTGCAGGCAAGAACATGAACCAGCACTTCATAAAGCTATCAAGTAAAACTAGACAGGATTAACCAGTTTTGGAAGAAATGAAAATGAACGAAAGCCAAGAACCTTCTGCCACTCTGTCCAGCATGACGGTGACCTTCTCCGGCTCCATCAGCCTTTTCTTCAGGAAGCTGATGAAGATCCCATTAGAAAGGTCATCCTTGTTCACCTCAAAGGCCTCAGCGTCAACACATCTACACACAGCAAAAAAAATTGTTTAGTGTTCACAATAGCTGGGAGCTTCATCGTGGTTCTACACCAGAAGCGAGTTTGTGAGACTCACGTCGCGTAGCCAAACACGATGTTGGCCGTCACTTTCAGGGGTCCAGGCTGCTGGATGATGTCATCATTCAGGTTTCTGTAGCAGTGAAACAAGCACTACTGAGTGTGAGCAGACTGGGCAACAGAATATTGAATACAGTCATGTGCAAACATTTTTGCACACCTCGTCAAGATACACTTGTTGATTTTCTACATGAAACCTAAACAAAGTCCTAAAGAGTGCCGTTCACCAACTGAGCAGGGCAGGAAAGTGGATCTTTAGGAGGAGGGTTGGTGATCACAGCTCTACACAGCACACTTTTGCACATTTTAATACATGACCAGTTAATCTGCTGTGTGTGAAAATGTCAAGTTTTATGTTTTATTTTTCCAATATGAAAAATTGTACCTTTTTTTCCAGAAAAAGTGGCACATGTGCATGTACTCTATAGAGGATGTGAAGGGGCCCCTTATAGTCATGTGTGAACACACCACAGCACACAGTGTGAAACTCGCTTTCTTTGTTTAACCCATTCACCAAGTGAAGCAGGAGGCTGCCACCAATGAGGGGCGCTGGGAACAGTGTGTGTGGACAACGCCCCAACCACCAGGCCACCAGCTGCCCATGTAACACACTTCCTTGTTCACGCCGAGCTGTTATTGTCATTTCACTCTACTATTAATTGTAATTGCGTTATTAATTTATTAGGAATTAATCACATTTTTATATTTTTTCACATCTCTTCTTTTACTTACAAACACTCATGTGGTATCTCAATCAGCACATTCCACTTATTTTTAGTAAAATCAGTACATAATTACTAAAACACTTTGTGTGCTTTTGTCATCACTGTGACTCCTAAGGGCTGGTCACCATCACACAGACCGAACTTCTGACATTACATATATATCACCTAATATCAGAATCAGAAAACTATAGATTCCGGCGGAAATTGCTAATGCAGTCACTGCTCAGACAAACAAGAAACAAACTGAACTATCTAAATTATAATTAAAATGAAAAAAAAAAAAAATCTCCCCCAGGAAAGTAATCTGTAAACAAAATTAGGTCACTGTAGAAGTTACTGTAGCCCTGAGAGCTTTTGTGACTGACTGTACCGTTTGCGGCACATGTCCAGCAGAAAGACGTTGAGTCCAGTCTGACGTTCCTGCATGCGCTGTAGGACGTCCTGCACCCAGAGGCAGTGCTCAGAGGTGTACGAGGCTGGGGCATCTATGGGCACCATGAAACTGTTGCCATAATTCTCGTAGCCATGGCCAGCATAGTACAGCAGCCCTGCATCGTTCACACACACACACACACGCACACACACAAAACACAAATACAGAAGAAAGGATGTAACATCAGTCGTCAGATTATCTGAAATATGGGCAGCTGGATGGCCAAGTGTTTAGGGCGTTGGATTAGAAGGTTGTGGGATTGAATCCCAACTGCTACTGTCACCACAACGTTGAGTAAGGGAACTGCTTCCCAGGAGCCCCTCCTTGGTGGCAGCCCCCTGCTTCACTTTGCGAATGGGTTAAATACAGAGAAAGAATTTCATACCGTTGACACGCGTGACCATAGGGGTTAATACATTTCCAGGACATTCCTACTGGGTTTCAGTGTAAACTGTAAAATGATGGAAGGCCTACCATAGACACCGCGGCCCAGCAGCAGCAGGAATTCAGTAACAGCTCTTTTCATCTCATGCCAGTTCAGGTCCAGCAGAGACACCACTTTAAAATCTAGCTGCCGCAGCAGGTTGGTCAGTTCGTACACGTCAGCCATAGGAGCCCTCAGCTGCCGGTGGTGCAGGTAGTTCATGTTCCCCATTAGCAATGCCACTTTGTCTGTAGCTGAAAATTGATGGTAAAATTAGATGTATAAGTTTATATATATAGCCACCTATAACTTCTAACACTAGAAGTTACTCATATCATTTCATAAGCAAATCTGAATACATCTGAAATCCTTTGAAAACCCGTTTTAGCTCTACAGTAAGAGGAACGGACCTTTGGATGTGGTTTTGGACACAATATGACTAAACAAGGGAACAAAATTTCACAGTGTGGGCAGCATTTTAGAAAATGTTGTCTGTATTTACAAACCACTTCAGGAGCAGGAGCACTGATCTAGAATCAGCTTTAATGTCATAAACACAGAGAAACCTTCTCCAAGACTAGTACTACTGCATGCACTTTGGTTTAAAGCTGGCAGTTAGACATACTGTGTCCTTAACCACATCTACAAGACTGTACCACCTAAATGAACAGGGGCGATGGAGTTAGGTTTAGGTGACTATTGAAAAGATTCTGGTGACTATTGATTCTGGAGTTGTTGTATCTTTAGAGCTGAACTATCAAAGCAAGAATGGTCTCATCTGATCAATTAATGGTTAGTAAGAAATGGTGTAAATCAGATTTTGTGATGAACTATTAAATTTAAGCCCGCCAAAGGAGACCCAGACCATCTTGGACATACCATAAAAGTCACCCATCTGTCTCGGAGGCACACTGGGCACATCTGAAACATATGCATAGTTATGAGTGACATAAAATAAAAAGAAAAATGAGGAAATGGTGTGTCTGTGATTAGAGAGGCAAAGTTTACCGTCATCCATTCTCCATGAGGCATCAGTGGAGGATCCAGGACCTGGAAAAAGAACAAAGGTGTTTTAGATTTAGTATGATCAACATTATAATAAAATGTGATGGATGAAAATAAAATAGGTCACTGAGCATTTATGTCTTACAGGAGCTGGTAAAAGAGTAAAAAACATTCAAGTGAAGTTTAAGCTAAGATAGGAAAAACGAATTCAATTAAAAAGTCACATTAGGGAGACATATGGACATGGGCACCAGTACTGCACGTTATGCCTGGTATACACTGTTGAACAGATGAAAGGTGTTAATCGTGAAACATTCTGGTGATTTCTTTGGTTGTCTCCTAAATGGTGAAATGGTGGTCCTATATTGTACTGTGAGAGACGGCAAAAGACAGCCTGTGATTGGTCTCTGACGATTCCAGAAATTTAGGACGACAGTCTCACAGCATGTGTGCTGCTACAATCAACATCTACCGACCAGCCAATCAAAACACAGCATGGGATTATTTATCAACACAATCCAAACAGCATAGAGGAGAAATGTACACACCTTCACACACCATCATATTAGTGTTTAGATTCTCTGCCCGAACCCAAACCCGTGACCAAGCATTATAACGGGCCACGTATTTAAAAACTGTCGGGTTTAAATCGGGCTCAGGCTGATAATTACTAGTAATGTGTCGGGCCAGGCTAGGCTCGGTTTAATTTTTTGGGCCCGAAATAAGCTCTACATCATACACACCATCACACACATCCACACACACATGGAAACACATTTGCTCACAGTACCTCACTGTTCCGTCTGCCAGTGGAAAAGAGCCAAAAGAAAAAGGGTCGGGGAAAGTTGTTTTGTACATTGAAGTACATTGAAAACGCATGTAGCAGGTGTTTAGTTTAAGCTTTCTTACAAACTTACATGCAATAAAATTCCCATACAAAAGTCCCTTTTCGCCCATAAATATAAATCTGCTTTCACCTAATCTCTTACCTATTTCTACTCGGACATGGTCACTCCACAGCTCATGGTAGAGGTTGTAAACCCTGCAGGAATAGAGTCCTCGGTCTGCTGTTGTCACACAAGGAATCTGGAAACATCATAAACCAGCTATTATGAATAATGTGCTTGTGTTAGACTGGGTGTATAAGGATCCATTCACCATCCCGCAAATTGCACATGAATCCTAATCCATATCTTGAAAATAATAACTTCAAACGAGTACCAAAAACATACAATTTTAAGACATTTTATTCAACTACTAAAAAAGAATTAACATTAAATGTCTTGCTGGCCATTTTCTTTATAATGCATTCAGCATAAAATATCCAACAGTTACTTCTAAACAATGTAAAACATAAAAACTGAGAAAAAAAACAGGAACACCGACATTACCAATATTGAATTTTTGTTCATTTTCATTTTCTTTAACCGCCTAATCCTAACTAGGGTCGTGGGTACCTGAAGACTATCCTGGGGTCTAATGGCATGAGGCAGGGACCAACCCTAGGTGGGGTGCCGGCCCACCGTGACGCACACATACACACACATATATATATATATACACACCACTATGGTCAATTTTATGATCCCCAGTTCATCTGACATCAGGGGCGAACTGGCAATCTGTAAGTTCTGGAAAGGTTCCCCCCAGATCTACAGCCATGACGCAGACCAATTATACACACCCCTCCCCCCCGGACTACAGCCATCAGCCTGTATTCCTCAGCTGAGACCCCCAACCCGCAATACCCCCAGAGAACAACGCCCGAGTTGGTAAAGAAATTTCACTGCTGTGTTTTTATCCCCGTCTGCCCCTGCTTGACACTCATGTTTTTGGACTGTGGGAGAAACCCGGAGACCCTGGAAGAAACCCACACCACCACAAGGAGAACATACAAACTCCACACACACAAGGACTCGAACCTCCAACCTGGAGGTGGACCCACTGCACCACTGTGAGGCCTAATAAGAAATAGCATTTAAAAAATATATACATATCATAAATACATATTTTTTCAAGAATATGTGTATTTAGCAAGTGTGTTAAAATCACGAGGGATTACGTGCAACACCTTCAATATGCTGGTATTTGCCAGCGGCTGTTTGTTGTGGTACCACTGAAACTGAGGAGGCGGGTTGGCCTGAACGCCACATTCCAGATTCAGTGTGTCTCCTTCTGACAGCAACTGGGACCGGGGCTGCTGAGTTATACACAGTCCACTCGCCGAGGAGGGGAACATCACACCTGAGCCTGCAACACAACCATAAACACTCCTCCAGTCATCATGGATATGAGGTGGATTCTCTTATCCAGTGAAAAAGTGTGACATGTGCACACAATGTGAATAAAAATATTATGTTTTCAGTTTCTGTATCATTTGTTTGGTGTAATTTACAGTACTGTGCAAAAGACCATGCAAACAGTTAGAAGCCATTTCTATCAGCGGTGGGTTTCCTTCTGCTGGCAAAAACACATGCGAACATTCGAAAAATACATATATATATGAATTCAACACTTCTATTTTAATCTAATTAAGTAAAAAGAGTAGATGGAGATATTTGTCAGAGCTAAAAGTAATACTGGTCTTCTATGAGGAGAGAGGTCTGGCAATGGTTAAGAGAACACTTTGCCAAACATAAAACCACTGTTTGCTGTTAATGTAATTTGTGTTTATCATTATTTTAACACTAATGGAACACTATTGACCAATATTTAGGAGCTTCTAAGTATAATTAAATTGTGCTTAAGACTTTTGCACAATATTGCATAATACTAGCATCAGGTAAGAGCAGTACATTTCTTTTTTCAGTGCAGGATGATTTTGGACTCAGCTGTGAGTGAAGTATTCAAGCATCTTACCGGCGGAGTGGACCAGGCGCACGTGGGCCCATTTGCTGAACGCACACTTGGGCCCAGCGTTAACACGGCAGATGTAATGGCCCTCCTGGGCCGGTCCAACGGAATTCAGAATCAAATTTGATGTATGCCCACCCGGCACCTGCACACCAAACATTTAAATTGTATATATAAAAGGCATAGGCATGCAATCAGAGGAGCTTAGTGGCTTAAAATGTGGCACCATCACAAGCAAGTTCATAAACATTCTGCTCTGTTAGATCTGCCATATTGATGTCATTCATTTTTTCTAAAGCCACATCCTGAGAGCAGGGTTTTGTTTTTTTTCCAGCTTACCTCATCTTCCCGTTTAAACCACTGGTAGTTCAGGCCCAGAGGACCCACTGCCCTGCAGCTCAGCATCACACATCCTCCCTCCAGCACCTGCATGGCCTGCGGCTGCACCGTGATCTCTATGGGCACCAACACTGCAACAGACAGACATATACACTTATTTACAGGACAATGCAGCACAAAAACAGTTTGCAGGTTCCTGTGTCTTTACACATTAATAAATCATGCTTCTGTGATTTCTGTGATGATGCATTATTTCTTTATTTCTATGACATATTAAACGTTTTATTTATAACTAAAGCCAATAACAAAATTTTGTCGAGGGTCCAAAATTGATAAAAAGCAGGTACTTTATTATCATTTTGGAAAAAAATACCTCCTTTGCAATTTTTTTAACAGAAGTAAGTCGACCATCTACCAATGTAGACATAATGTAAAGCCACAGAAAACACCCGGGGGATTACAGAAGTAAAAGGCCCCCTGTTCTTGTATCCCTGAAGTTTGCCATTTTAAAAAACTCTTTAAATTAATGGGCTGTTTTTTATTATGGTGCCTTGAATTCTGATTAATGTGAATGGCAGTCCTGGCACGCTCTTTAAAGTGTTTGTGTGGTTGTATGGGCTACATCTCATTTGTAAATATGTGGCTTCCATGACGTCCCAAAAACTTTAAAAAGGCACCTTAGATCTACATATGGACAGTGGGGACAGGGAGAGAATGGTATATCTTGAATTCAGTTGTCTTACCATGTCCAATATCATGTGCATTTTTCTTATTAGGTGCTAAATCATTTTATCAAGTGCAAATTCTTTTTTTCATTATGTGAAATATCTTATTATTATGTGCCCTAGTCTTACCATCTGAAATAACACTACTAACGTCCATACAGTACCTCCCCACTTTCACATGGATCAGCAACCGTGGTTTCAGTCACTCTAGGATTTTCAAACCTTCCTCCTCTGAGTACATCTGACTGTGGTATCCAGGTCTCATGCGCCACGTGGCGGTTATCAAGGCAGTCAGACACCTGAATGGATGGGGTATGGCCCAAACATAACAACCAGCACAAGGGGGTGTGGCCCAAACATTACAACCAGGACAAGGACGAGGGTGCGTGGCCCAAACATAACAACCAGCAAGAAAACGAGGGGGCGTGGCGCACGAGGCCCGGACGTCACAGTCAGCTGTACTCAGAAGCAGGAGATGTGAAAGTAGCCAGTCCGAGAATGCTATTTGTTTATTTCTTGCTGCTGTTTGGCTGCTGCTCTGTTATACTGCAGCCCAGAATTTCCCCCATGGAGTGTCTCGATTGTTTTTCATTTTGTTCTTCTTAAAGCCAGGTATTGTGATTATAGTAAATTAAATTAATTTATTACTGTATTTACCTGCTTATACCAAAGAAAATGCACATGAATTACAGTACAGTCTTTACAGGGGTAACATCGGTATTTACATTCAAGCATTGCAGGAGTTCAGTGTAAAATATACAGTACGGACACAAGTTTACCTTTACATTTTCTTCGAGGCTAATGAGTTTGAAATGAAATTAAAGTGTTTTGGGACCATATTTGAAGGCATATTTAAGGTTTTTCACAAAAAATCTTTTATTTTTCACGTTACACGGGTACTCTTGGAATGTACCACCCGCAAGCGAGGGGTTGATGTCCTTCTCTACTCCTGATCTGTACTACAGCAACTCCTATTCACCATTTGTGTTAATAGTAAATGACTTGACTCTAATTAACTTATCGGTAGTATTAAAACTTCAGCATTTGAATATACAGCACAAAGTATTTTGTACGGAGTATTTCTCTCAAGTTTTACTGGATTTATTTAGACATTATATTTTCTTTAGTTCTTGTCTCTGTGTCTCTATGCAGTCGTAATCTTAGCCAAAAGTTTTTCTGAAATATATGTCTTTACACTCATGAATACACTCTAATTAAACTGACCAATAAAAAACTTCTGAAACACACTCCAATGGTTTCTAAAACAAGTTTGTGTGTACCGCATGTGGTGAGGAAGTTCACGGCTTCGTGGTGCTCAATCTTTCGGAGGCACTGCAGGAGGAAGGGGATGGAGCAGTGGCGGTCGGTGAGCAGGGCCAGCAGGTACCGCCCCGGGCTCCCTTTGGCACTGAGCACCTGGAGCGAGCAGCTGGTCAGCTCCTTCTCACTGTACACAGGAATTCAATATAACTCTTCTATAATGATTTTTTTACAAGAGCATTGTGTCATACGGGAACACCCCTCAGCACACAGAGTGAAATTATTTCTCTGCATTTAAACCCATTCACCAATTGAAGCAGCAGGCAGCCAGGAACAGTGCCCGAGAGCAGTGTGTGGGGAGGGGTACCTTCCTCAAAGGTACCTCAGTGTTGCCACTAGCAGTCCTGCAATTCAAACTCATAACCATCTGATTGTAGGAGCACAACCACTATTGGCTCTCAACTGCCCCAAAAACTCTGTGGTAAAATTATACAATAATTTGGAATAATTAGTAGAATTCCCTTTTTAATGCACCAAAGTACCTCTTACCTGTAGCAGAACTGTGGCTGGTCCTTAACGGCTTCTGCCAATTGTCTCCAACCACATTTTGAATTATCCAACATCTCCGCAAGTCTGCTCAGCACTATGCCCCCCAGCACCTCCACACTTAAATTCCAGTCTTCCATGTCTCAGCAATGTTCTTTCAGTAGGCTGCCAAGCACAGAGAAGAGCAGTGAAGACTGAATTTTCTGCTGAAAACTTCAAACCTTCTATGAGAAGGTTCTACACTCTTCTTGTATTCTCTTCTAATCTTATCAAATCATATTTATCAGAATCAGACACGTATATTGATCCCAGAGGATATTGCTCATTTTTCAACTGCACAGACACACAGAGACAAGAACAATATAAAATATAAAGTAAAGATAATCTCTAGAGAAAACAATCAAATACTTTACACACTATATACTAATATATACTATAAATAACTATTATTTTATTACAAAGGCACCTGTAGCTCGATTAGGGAATGAGTGAACAGTCCGTTCTTGAAGTTGGGTTGTGGGAAACCAGAAAAATGTGTGACTTCTGTGACAGAATGAAGCTTTGGGCAGTGATCTGCTGGGAAACTTTGGGTCCCAATATTTGACAATGAGCTCCATAATATTGTTACAGACTATAAAGCAGGTTACTCCTTTCTGCTACACTGCAAAGACTGTTCAGTGCAGAAAACAGAGGCCTATCCAGCCCTATATGTTGGACCCCAAGCGAGATGAACACAACACTTCATGAGTGACTTGCCTTTGTCTGTAGCTGTAGTGCTGAGCTTCTTACGCATGCTTGTGAAACCAGCAGACAAATATGGAGGATCTTCAACTAATCAAGTGGGTGGACCTTGACAGGTGAGGCGCGGTTCTATGAAAATGCCCTCATCCTGATTTCATAACAGGGGGGCAGTCCAAAGGCTCATGGAAGCTTGTGATTCCTGAGACCAGAATTTTTCAATTGACACAAAGAAAACAGATGTTTTTTTTGTGCTTGAGTACTTATAGGAGCAGTACAGACACAAATGGAAACACAAAAGCATGTAAACTATGACTTTTGCATAATATGTCTCCTTTAAGGATCTGTGGCTAACATAATGGTTTTATGGATTCTCTGCCCCAACCTACACAATATTGTGCTGGTTTAATATTATGGCTGATTGTATACCTGTCTTACAATCACAGCAAAAAGCAGCCTGTTCACAGTTGGAAAATTGTCTTGTTATTTTGAAGTATGACATTTTGGATACACAAAACCACACACATAGACAACATGGTCAAAAAATAAATGTAAAACTGATAGAACTAATAGAAAATGGGTTCTTTAACAGGACAAAGGCACCACACACTGCAAAAGTAAACCTACAGGTAAGATATACCTATACCACGGCATGTCAGGGCAGATACATATTCTGTATTCAATTCATTTCCTTCATTTCCTTCATGCTTAATTCCCCCCAGTCACCAGACCAGAGAGCAGAGGCAGGTGGGAGGAGGGCTGCAGCTCCCTGGGCTTTAAGAAGGGTGGGAATTCCCATAGCAGGCCAATATTAGGTCAATAATCCAGACTTTTCATACAGTTAGAGTCACTGTTTGCTGATAAAAATAGTTTTTTCTTTAAACAAGGCTTTAGAGACAGTCAAATGGTCTTAATTCATACATTTCTGGATCACATGTGTGATAATGCTATTTAATAGCTTCAGAAGGACTTGAGAAGAAGTAAGACTTTAAAAGATGGGGCGTAGAATTTTAAAAGAAGTAGGGTATCAATAGGAAGACAAGCTTTACAGATAGAAGGTCTTAATTCTTAATTTTAGACCCAGAATCATTAATATGATAATTCTATAATTACTAGACTACGCTGATAAATAGTTTAGTAGGACTTCAGGAGAAGCAGAACTTCAGCATGACTTGAGAAGATGTGGGATTTCAGTAAGAAGACAGGCTTTAGAGATAGTGAAGATGTCTGCTCAAGTATGATAACGAGTAGACTGAGTTAATGTATCGCTTCAGTAGGATTTCAGGAGAAATGGGAGAGGAAGAACTTCTGTAGGACTTTAGTAAGAAACCAGCCTTCAAAGACAGAATCCTTCATTCTTAATTTTCTGGATCACAGGTGTGATAATTCCATTATGAGTAGATTTCTTAACAGTTTAGAAGGACTTAAGAAGAAGTAGGATTTCAGTAAAAGACAGGTTGTAAGGCAGAAGTCCTTCATTTTTACAGTTCTGGATCTCAGGTGTAAAATGCTATACCTGGTTGACCGAGCAAATGAACAGTTTAGCAGGACTTGGAAAGAAGCAGGACATCAGAAACACTTCAGCAGGCACAACAAGGTCCAAATACCTGCGCAGTAGCTGAGGGTTTTCACGGAAGCGGGGTCGTGGCGCTGAAAGTGCTCTTTAAATCCAGGTGCTTTTTTCTGCCCTCCAGGACCCCGGTTGGTTCTCCTGACCGCGTTGGACTACACTCCCCAAGGTCTCCGCCCAGAGACCCCCGCCTGCTTAAGAGACCCCTGGTTCTCGTTCACATTTCATTAAGAAGATTTTGACGCTAAAAGCTTCAGATGAACATCTCCGGCCGCTCCAGCCCTGCCTCAGCCCAGTTCCTCTTTCTGACTGCCATTTGCATGAAACACCCAGGCTGCCCTTCTTTCCTTTCACCTTCAGCAGCCTATAGCAGACCGAGCCGTCACACGCGCCGGTATTACTGCCTTTCCGGGGACGTTCCGTTGACTTGCGTTACAGTTTCATTAATATAACACCTGCACCCAAACCTGACCCTGATTTTAACCTTAGAAACCAAACAGCAAATCTGTTTGCTCTTTTTGCTTTTGTTCTAAAATAAAGTTAAACAAAGTTTCCTTGCGGGTACCTGCAAAATGTCCCCATTTCTACAGAAGTGTAGGCTTGTCAGTATTTGGTCCTCACAAAGGATAAATACACACCCGTATGTACACAGACACACACACACACACACACACCCACACAGACACACACACATACACAAATATACTTATGCACATGGACAT
>JBBMFX010578109.1:0-14265 GCA_037832545.1 Rhabdalestes septentrionalis | reverse complement strand
GGGTTAAAGGGAAATGTTTATATTCCTGGCGATGATGATCCCTACAGTATCCAGAGGTGCTCCATCATTCAAGAGACTGAAATTTCACGTCTCCACTGCCTCTATATACCCTTTTAGCTGACACCTGGCATTGGTCATGGGTGTCCAGCTACTCTGGAGCATCTTAATATATTGGCAAATGCTGTTAAAACAAGCAGCGTGTTTTAAAATGAACGCCTTTCTGAGAAATGGGTGCATCTTCAATAATTCATTCATCCAATTTCTAGTGCCACTAAATCCTTGCTAGGCTCCGGATATCTGGAGCCTAGCAAGGATTTAGCAGCACTAAAAAATGAATGAATGAATGAATGAATGAACTAATTATTTAATGCGCACTCGTTGCTCACAGGGGCTTTCCATTAAAAACACACTGCTAATTTTAACATCATGGATACTTTCAGGCCTGTAGTGCACCTTGATTAGCTGGCTTGCCGAATTTAAACCCTTCCACACACACTGCACACACTTCCTCACTTATATGTGCATCATCACAAGCTTATCCATGCCCTTAAATGAGCTACACAACCTCCTCAAACACCCAAAACAAGAGAAGCACACATCCACGCTCACATTTCCCTGCTCATCGGTGAGCCTTTGTAAACAGCTTCATAAATATAGATTGGGTCCTGTACGCCCGCAGTGATGTAAACACAGAGGAAAGGGGTGCATTGCGCTCTTTCCTCACCCTCACCTCACACGTGAAATATGAGAAAACAAGGACCAAACCAGTCCCTCTTCATTAAGACCGCCTAATCAGCAACATATCCCCCATTTTCTGCAGCGCGGCCTTCCTGAAGATTAATTGGGAGTCAAAAGGGACGATCAGGCGGCGTTCTTTCAGACACTCAAGAAGAAAGCCCGCGCTTGTGGAAGGAATCAGAGAGAAATTAAAGGGGAAATTTTTCAACACCAGCTGTTTGCCCCCACAAATATTCATTAAAGGGACAGACGCCTCTTTGTAGCTGACGATCGCAAGAGCAAGCCACAATTCGGAGGGAGAAACAAAAAGTGATTTGCAAAGGACTGTAATGGGGGAGTAATTGAAAGGCCGTGATTAGCATATTTCCCAGCATTATCATTCGTCCTCCAATTAAGCAAGCATTTGATTCCTGATCTCTTATTCACTTGGAGATATGAGTGACATGCGTTCAGCTGAATTGTCCAACTTAACCTGCCAATTATCTTTGATTGGCGTTCGGCTGTGGAGAGGGGTGATTACAACCAAATGAGGAAATTTCTCAACGATTAAAACTGCATTAACCTTTAAACTGATTGCGATGTGCAGAGATAAATGCCGAAGAATGAAATGGATATTGTTCTCCTGGAAACCTCCTTCATGTAAAAAAAATGAAGAAAAAAGTCACATGCATAATAATAATTTTAAAATCCAAAATGTAGTAACACATACACTATATTGACAAAAGTATTGGGACAACGAACCTTTTCTATTCTAGCATGACTGAGCCCTAATGCACTCACTTTACCCTTTACACTCCACCTTACACACAGCAGGGTTGTATACTGTATAAAGCTGCAAAGGATGACCAACTCCTGAAGTCTTTGTATGCTAGTATTTATTTGAATGCAATGTCATTAAAGTCCTTTTTGATGTAATGGTCCGGTGTCCTAATACTTTTGTCCATATAGTGTAACTCTTACATACAAACAGTATAAGTATATATATAGGGTGTCACACATTTTAAAAATCATATAATAAATTACAAGCTCTCTGATTAATTAATCTAAATTAATAAAAGTAAAAGTATTCAAAAATTATAATGTCTTTTGGCATATACATGAACGAATAATCAACATTTAGACTGTCAGCATCTCTTTTATTTAAAAACTGTTTTGGCACTGTTCATGTGCAGTAATGGTCCCAGCAATACAAAACCTGACCTAATTTGCTGAGAGGAAAAATGCTTCAGGAAGAACAATGATAGGACTAAGTCCACCAATAAGGTGCAGTTTAAGACAATGTACAGACAAGCAGGGTGTTCTGATGATTAATGCTATCCTCTCCAAATATGCTGCCTTTAAGCTCATACAGTTCATACAGCTACCAGAGTATATGGGCAGTTTTGCACTGATACTGAGGAGAAATAGGCAAAAAATAAGCATAATCAGAAAGAAATATAGTTTATTTAAATGAGGAGAGCCTAGATATATAGGCAGTTGTTTATGGGTGCAGAGAGACCGTTTGTACAGTCAGGTTCTAACACTGAGAAATGCTACCCTGAAGCAGTGTTCTGATGATTTATGCTGCCTTTTTGAAAAAGGCTACTGTAACACAAATTGACAGCAGAGTCTATTGACTCATGCTACCCTGTGGAAAAAAAGTTTATACAGTTCCCAGTGTCAGAGATTTATGGGCATGGCACTGAATCCCAAGACCCAATACTGTGGAAAAGCACATCTCGATGGGTAGCATGTTTTGACAGAACACTGGATCACTTGATCAAAAGTAAGACGTTCGTTCGAAAGTATAATGGCAGCTGGTGGCCTAGTTAAGGAATTGCAGCTGTGATCAGAAGGCTGTGAGGTCGAATCCCAGGACTGGCAGTGGTACCACTGTTGTTCCCTTGAGCGAGTTACTGGCCCCACACACCTATCCTCAGGTGCTGCTCACTGCTTCACTTGCTGAATGGGTTAAATGCAGGGAAAGACTTTCTCACTGTTCACACAGTGTGCTGTGGTGTGTTCATGCATGACTATCAGGTGCCTCTTTACTTTTGAAAATAGATTAAAAACACATATGCTATAAAATAGCCCTGGTTACCTATTAGAAATATCATGTGCACATATTTGGACATTTCGTGTTAACTGAATATTTCAAATGAATATGAACTAAATGTATTTGCATTTCTTGTTTTGATGAGCTGTAAGTGAAAGAAACATCTCACCTGCTTTGCACTCGCAGGCAGCATAAAGGTAATTATTGGTGCGGAGGAGCTTGCACTGGCCGTAAGTGCCGCAGTCATTGATGCATGGGGTCAGGTATGAGCGAAGATACACTTCTGCTGTTATGTTGGTGCACGCCTCAAACCTGCAATAAACAACAATATGGATGTCAAACCTCTTAAACATTTGCTCACTATAAAAAATAAATGTGCCAGTAAGGGTCTTTGAAGTGATGCCATAATAAAACCACTTCAGTGGATCTTTAAAGCCAACCTTTTAAGATTATTGAAAGATTCTATTAGGGTGTAGGTTTTAAAACACTTTTCAGTCAGGAAACACTTTCTAGTGAGAGAAAAGTTCCATGGACACCCACATGCCATGTCTTCAAAATTATAGGCAAAAATATAGCCGAGTAAAATTGTTTGTTGTAGTACATAACCAAGAATTAACAGATCATTGAGTATTTAATAGTGGTGGGCAACTTGATATTTTATACTTAAATAAAGATAAAATACACAAAGTGATTTCAGGAACATCTTGTGAATACTGTCAGTTCAAAGCCCCTTGAACATAATAAAAAAAACATAATCAATGCAGCTGAACTGAATCCAGTGCAATGATGATGGTGACAAAGTTGTATTTGAATAAACTAGTTATTAAAAAATACTCTTGTGCAAGAAAAATCTTGACATTATATTTTTGTCCGCCCTCTAATTAAAGTGTCAGCTAGAAGTAATTGGACATAATGCGTCCCCTACCCTCGCCATTTTAAAAATAACAAATAAAACCAAGGACCCGTGACAACATGTCACAGTCCCCTGGGAGGCGTTGAAAACCATAACTTCAAAAAGTCCGTGTTTTCTCGGTGGCACAAGAGCCTTGTTTGAGTGTAAAACAGAACACAAACTCCTCCTCAACCTTCCCCTGACTTTGAAAGAATTTCATATTCAAATATGGAGACTGAGAAACTAGTGTGGAGGAACAACCAATCATACGCAAGTTAAAGTGGAGCTCAGAAGCTGAAGCATGTCTGCGGAAACCGCGGTAACACAAAATAAGATCAAACTAAAAGGCGACCTCAGATTTAAGGACAACACTTCACTTCTTCTGAGACAAGTAGATATGTTATTGTTGTGAGAGCTAAATAGCTTCTGTTGTCCAGATTTGAACCTTTACTTGAACTCTCCCCCTCACTGTCTAATTTGTGATAATGTTTTTAAAAGGGCTTTGTTTGACGTGTAGGGATGTCATGCAGCATTGCATCGGAAAAGGCGTCAGACTAACTAGACCTTGAAACTTCTCTGAGAAACAGCTCGAGAGTATATCAATCACCAGCTGAAAAAGATATTGACAGATACTGTGATGTTTCTCACATTTCAATGAAAGCTTCACATTTCCTAACATGAAAGCAATGCCTCAGACAAAAATTTAATTTACTCAAGTTTCACCACTAAATCTAGTCTAACGGTCAATATGTATTTGATCTTCTTTCAAAACTGCTTCTTAAGTTTTGCACTGGGGCTAAAAGGCTAATGTAATGTTAGCATATACTTCACATCTATTAACATCCTACTTTTTATTCTTTTGTATTTTTTGTACTATTTTTAATCTTCTCTTGCTCTGTGTTTTATGTTTTTCCTACATGTATTATCTTCTAGAGTTGCATTGGAAAATGCATTTCACTGTGTATGATAAGTATGATATTGTATGTGGCAAATAAAATCTGAATCTGAATCTGAAATTGCACGAGCTGCAGGCCTAGATCACACACTTGACTTAAATTGCAGATCTAATGTGTCACATTGCTTAAAACACTAATAGTGTTATAAGCCAATTTATTAGCCAATTTGTTTATAGTTTTGTCCAGTTTGTCCAAGGCATAGCAGTGTCAATAAACATGTACACTTTAAAAGTGCACACATCATGGGAATTTCTACAATTTCTCCCTAAATATGGTTATTGTAACATGTAAACATTGTTATAAAACATACCAATCACTACACAGACCAGTCTAATGGAATCTAAGCAACAAAACAATCTGTTTTGACCTCAGTAGTTCTGTGTTCTGTGAGTCATGAAAACCAACTTATTCACATATATCTGCCTACTCAGCCAGTTTAGTCCTGCCTATTCACATAGAATTTTAGGAGCAATCAATACGTGACACGATCTGGCGAATGAGTAGGAGCGACCCAAAATTCAAAATTGAGGTTTTGGTATCACTGGTCAGATGAGAGAATAATCTTTAAAATGATATCTGGGTCAAAGCTATATCTTAAACGGTTGTCAAGTTACAATTGTTTGAATTAAGGTATCGCAGCACCATTTTCCAAATAAAAAAACAGAGAAAATCACATTTAAAGTTTTTCCGTGATGCTGCTGCATCACGTGTGTAAACCCGGGAGTGTGCAGGGCTGGACCATGATTTAAGCATTTTGATAGGTTTACTAAGATCAGGGATTGACGTTTTAACACCATTTGTGGACAGCTGAGATCGTGTCGTTTCAGAGGATACCCAGAACTCAGGGAAATCCCCGGTTGTAACGAGTGAAAACTGCATTTATTTTGGATGTGCTCAAATTAAATAGCCATTTCGTACATTTTCACATTTATTTCCATGATGAAACTTTAGGAGATTCATTTTGAAGACCCAAAAAAGACGTATCTACATAAATAGAACGTTGACGTAAAAATGCTTGTTTAAATGTTCATGCAGAAGATAAGTAAAAAATCATGTAAAAATAAGAATAACTGCTTTTTTTGTACTTAACGCCATAGAAACAGTTTAAGTGGATCTAAAAATGCAGGACACTGCCCTCTAGTAACTTAACATGATCGGAGACAAGACATTTGTCTTAATTTTCATCACTTTTCGGCTACATTAAATCCAGTGAAAAACTAAAGCAGACAACAATATATATCTAGGAATATCTGGAACTCTAGAATATCTAGAACTGTAAAACTCACCCGCGCTCTGTGGAACACAGCGATCGGAGACTAAGGTACCAGGTTCCAGTCTGGGGATACGGGATCCGCAGCTTGGTGATGTTTGCAGTGGTGTTAACTGAGAGAAGAAATCCCGAAACTGCTTCTGGAAGAAGGGTTTAAAAGGGAAATAAAGAGGACAAAGGGAATTGTGTTTCGTTCTGCTACTGCTGCAGTTATTACTTTGCACATTTGAACTGGTGGAAGTGCGCAAATGGAGCTACTGCTATTATTTTTTTAGGACGGCAGGATCACACCTGGCAAGCTCTTGCTTTTCCATTTTGAGCCTTTGTACATTGTTGTACACATAAAAAGCAAACACAAACCCATGTTTGAATCTGAAGCATGCGCACCCACATGGGAAATGGAGTTAGAAATACAAGATTGAATTAGCATTCATAAGTACCATTTGAATAAATATTATGTGTGGTTTATGCTGTACAAAAGGCAAGAATATGACAGAGTCAATGAATTTACACACCCTGTAAAGAATAATTGCTGAAAGTAGATCTAGGCTTGGACGTGGGGTTCTAGGAAAAGAGCTATCTAGTATAGAAGCTTTAATTTACATCTGTGTTACAGAAATGGTTCTATAGCTTTTTTCTGCAGGGTAACTAGTGGCAACGTCCCTGGAATGTTCAGATCTGTTTAATAATTTTAATGAAAGAAAATTGTTAGATCAGATCCCTGCTGACTCTCTTGATGCTGTGACTCTGTATTGAGCTGCTAGCGAGCAAGGGGGTGTGAACAGGGAGGGGTGAGAATCCCCTGTAGTAAAAACAATCCATACTTTTCCACAAAGATGGCCATGCTGAGAAAAAAACACCAGCAGGGACAAGGTTTTGTTGTAAAAAATGTTTGCAACAACCACAATCAAAAAACACTGTAAAATTCTTTTATAAAATTGGATGTCCTCTTCTACAAAGAAGAAACAACTCCCCCCCCTTGCTTCCAGTTTTGTAAATCAAATGAATTTCTGTCCTATAAATACATTCCATCCCTATTAATGAGGAAACAAAAACTGAAAAACTGTACAGCCCAAATGAAGGGCCTTTAAAACAGACAGTAAAAAAGAAACTGCATTTCTACTGTGAAAAGGGTTAAAGTGGCCCAATAGTAGAGCAATCAGTGATACACGGGACTCTTGACTGAAGCTCTATGATTATCATGGCATCAAAAGTTTTTAATACAAAAATGATAATTAAACCATTGAAAGAGGAACAGAAGTTCTTCTAGGGCATGACTGTGAAGAACTGAATTTCTATCTACCTTTATTATGTAACAGTGAAAACAGAAAGAGGAAAATAACAGACTTCAACTTGTTCTCAATCCAAAAATGCATTTTGCATTTTACCAACTTTAAAAACCTCAGCTGGAGATTCTGGACAAAAATTGAGAACCACAAGTGTAGATCACGTTTCTAAGCTTTAGAGGCAACTCTTTTACAAACCATCCAACATTTCCCACCCACAATAAAATCCATAGCATTTGATGCCTAGGAATAACATGATCTTCTTTCTCCATTTGCAGGCTCTTTCATGTGTCTTACCTTGCTTACCGATCCTATTATTTTGAATGGGACCAGCTGGCGTCCCATATTTTCTCGCCTACAAAGGTGCTCCACCAAAAAAAAAAACACTAAAGCATCTCCATTTCCTCTCTAAAAAGGCCCCCCATGTGCTCTTCCAACTCGCCACTTTGAATGGTCCTATTGAACACTACTGTGAGGCAGATTGAAAACAATTTAGCGAGTCTTACTGGTGCTTTACCAGGCCCCACAACACTGAGTCATCTCTCAGCTGCTGTTTTCTTCTTCCATATGAGGAGGACAATAGGGGGCTGTAGCCACTAACCATGCAGGATTTAAGACAGCTCTGGTGGGCTGAATCTTAAGCTTCTCCTACCAGATTCGCATTTGACGGAGGAGTTGTCTCGAAGAGCCAGCGGCATCCCATGGTTCAGGCAGCCAAACACGGTCATGTTCTCTCCTTTCGCCGAAGACTGTTGAAACAAACAGAACAAAAATAGGACTGTTATAGAGCAGCTATGTCTAAATTAGTCCTTTACTTACACTTAAGGTTCCTTGTTCTTAGCTTGGACATACCAGGAGAAAACATTTATAAAACATTTAAATCATCCACATTTTCTTTAAAGTTTTAAAAGGGTCTTCATACCTGCATTTCCCATCTCATTTCATAAAAGGGCTTTTAATAGAACCATCCATTAAAGGGAAAATTATTTTTCTCTTTAATGCATTGTCATTTTGGTCAGGGGCGAATCAAGCTTTCCAAAAGTGGGGGAGTTCTGAGATAGGGATGCCAAATTATAAATACAATTTAATCAATTCAATACAATATAATCTGACAAAAGTGGGGGGTATGGAATCACATTTTAGCAAAAGTGGGGGTGTTGAGAGGGGGGTGGGGTTCCTTTTCCTTCCCCTTTAGAAGTGCACCTTATTCTCTTATCTATCATTGTATATTAAGCAAAGCTCATAGGCTGCAAGACCTACCAAAGATCTATCGAGAAGTAAAGACGTACAAAATAAGAAATAAATGAGGAACCTCAGTAAGTGCAAATAAACAAGTATAGTTTAGTATTATGCCAGAAGGAGAGAATAACAATATTAAGCGATGCACAAGTTCATATAATAAGCCAAAAAGCAGATAGCAAAGAGAATATCAGAATAATAGCATGATTAGTGAGGAACCCTTAGGGCCTTCTTGCTCTTCAGAGGAAGATGATTTCTGAGAATTAAAAAATATATATGCAAATTTGAGCTCACTTTCCTTTGATGTAATCACCATGCTTTTGTTTCTAACTCTGTAGGTTTTAAAGTACTATTTTCATATTTATGTTAAGTATTGAAAAAAATCTTGAAACTGCATTCAGAATTGCCCAATCAAGTCTTTTATTTCTCCAAGTTGCTTACAGTATTGTGTATTTAAAAATAGTTTTTAAAAATGGTATAGATGAGTACTAAGTGTTAATTGTTCTAAATATGCTTAATAAAAAGAATAAATACAAATATTATTATACAGTAAATAATGATTTTACACACATTGTACCAATGTCTTTCCTGTGGCCTGTATTACCTGTAGTTCCCATCCGAAACCTGGATTGACTCAATCAGTCCTTAAATTAAATCAGCTGATACTGATGGTGTTTCACCAACAACGACTGGAGGAACTGAGGAGGAACCTGGAACCGAACCTCTGTTCTCCTCACCATGTCAGAAAATATAAACTACTTTTTAGAAACAAAAAAACTTTAACTTTTTATCACTTTCTTCTTTGTTTGCATTTATTTAACATACAATTTGCAACAGAAAGACACTTTGCCTAGACCTTTGCACAGTATGTGCTCTCTAGGCCTTTAGGAGATACTGGCCTTCTAGAAGTCCCATAAATGTTTGTGTGTGTGTGTGTGTGTGTGTGTGTGTGTGTGTGTGTGTGTGTGTGTGTGTGTGTGTGTGTCTTGTCTAACCAAATAAAAAATTATGCAAAATGTATGTTAACATTTATCTTCATATAAAATATCTGAATTTTCTTTTTGTAGTGTATCCATGTCTAGAAGTCCTTCAATAATGTTAATGTGCTAACACACCATTAGTCATATAAAGACATGGACAGAAATCAACTTTTATTTGTTGTTTTTGCTTTATTTCATTTGACCAAGTTTTGCCAAGCTTGACTCCAACTTAAAGTCAAAGTTTCCACTGCCAATGATAAAGTGCTCAGAGAAAAGCAGGGTTCTCAAACAACCTGGAAGCTGCTGTAGTTCTGCAAGCAAATAGAGAAGGGTTGCCTAATCCATCAACAGTCAACAGTAAAAAAAAAAAAATCACGTGTGAAGTGTTTGGTGAGACTTCAAGACATGTAGTCTGACAGTCTTTGACAGAGTTCTGGCACAAATCTTTGGATCTTGTGGATTTATTTACTGTTTGAACAAATCTGTTTATTCTCACTTGCACACTTGCTCTGCTTTTGTTGTGCTGTTTCTGGAGTCGACCAGAAGAGGATAGGCTCTCCCATTGGGTTTTTGAATAGATCTCGCTTATGCTATTTCTTTCAGGGTTCAGTAAGAGAGGATTTTGATATATCTAACCAGTCTGCGATTTTGCACTGTAATTGAAGACAATGTGATGCTGGCAGAGCTGTCTGGGCAGTTTGGGGTTATTGAGGGTTATAAAAAAGGGCTATGCTGAGGTTTTGCAGAAGCATGTCTTCACTCTGCCCTCTGAATGTCTCCAGAAATCTGAAAATAAAGATGTTCACCCCCATATCTCCCTCACAGCACATGAATAATAGAAAGAGCTCACATGAAAAGAATCCAGGACACGAAGCAAATTAACTAGTCTAGTCAGTCAGAGTGTGTGTGTGAGAGAGAGAGAGACAGAGAGAGAGAGAAAGAGAGAGAGAAAGAGAGAGAGGTTGAGAAAGAGAGAGAGAATATTAAACACAAAGGTTAAGTGTGTGAGAGAGTGAAAAAGCGATGGAAAATGTGTAGTATGTACGAAAGAGATGCATGTGAGACTGCATCAAAGGGAAACTATGTGTGTGTATGTGCACACATGTGTAATTGAGTGTGTCTGAGTGTGCATAAGAAGGAGAGAATGTGTGCATTTGTGCTTCAGAAAGAGAGAAAGATGGAGAGAATGTGTAATTGTGATGGCCGAGGGGAGAGAGAGATGTAGAGAGAGAGAGAGAGAGAGAGAGAGAGAGAGAGAGAGAGAGAGAGAGAGAGAGAGAGCGAGAAAGCGCGAGAGAGAGATAGGGTGAGAGATTGTGAGAGAGAGAGAGAGTGAGAGAGATAAAGAGGTTTTATTATAGTTTATGTTCCTTATTTGGAGTATTGCCACTTTTTTCCATGCTGAAGAAGCTTGTGTCTACAAAAGATCCCAACAGTGATGCTGCCTGGAGTTTAACTCCTGGTCTTGTGACCCTTGGCCCTCATTTAGGGAAGGAGGTACCGGCCTGAGTGCAACTCAATAAATCTCCGGTACACTGAAGTTGGTGGAAGATTGCATCTGGCAAACTGTACAGCAAACCAAAACAGTCTGTCTGTTTAAAAGAAATAAGACACAGCCATCCACCTGTTGAGGAAACCCCACGTTGCTCTCATGGTAATGAGAGCAGGATTGAGAGGTCTGAAAGTTCCAGGTCACTAAAAGACACCCAGGTGATGGGTGAACTGGGTTCTCAAACTGAGGCAGGAGAAGTCCTCAGCACCTTCCCAGGGATGCTCTTTTCAGGCTCAGAGATGACAATTTTGTTGCATGGGAGACAATCTGAGAGCAGTCTGGTAGAGGGACCACTGAGGAAGGAAAAAGGGAGGTTACACATTTCTCTGCAAAACAAAAAGGTTGCTGATAGACCCAGGATCGTCTTTGCCGTCAGAAACGACCTGATCAAACAGACCCAACCCAACCAGGCCATTAGCAAACACATAATGATGGTTGGCTAGTGGCTGTTGTTTAAAGTGCATATATTCACAAACCCTCTACATGCTAGTTTCTTAAAAAAAGACTATCATCCCGTTGGGCTACTTCAGTGCCAGGGTTTGTTGTCATTACAGAATGTAGATTCTGAGATTACAGAATCCCAGTGTATATGAAGACCTCAAAACCAATGAGGTTCTCATCTTGACCAAGCGTGTAGAACAACACCAACACCCTGTTTGGACAGGAGCACATATTTAACCATCCTGGGTGCACCCTCACTCCACACACCAGCATCAGATTGATTATGTCATTGTCTGAACTAGAAAACATGCACAATATTTGGATAAATCTATTGGGATGATCGCCCAAAAGGAACAGCATTCAAATAGACTTTAGTGTGGAGTTGTTCCCCCTATGCAGTTATAACAGCTTCCACTCCTCTTGGAAGGCTTTCCACAAGAATTTGAAGTTTCAGTGGGAATTTGTTTCCATTGGACCAGAAAGTCTAGCTCACAATCTCCGTTCCAGTTCATCCTAAATGTGGTTGAGATCAGGGCTCTGTGGGGGCCAGTCAAGTTCTTCTACACAGAACTCATCAAGCCATGTATTAATTGAGCTCGCTTGACAATAATTTAGTCTCTTAGTCTGGAATAGAAAAGGTTCTTCCTTAATCTTGTCCACTATTTTACATTGTGAACATTGAGTCTTTTGGTCCTACCACCAGAGATGTCTGTGAAAAATATTATAAGAATTCCTGACAGGTTCTAAATTCTGGCAGATACGGTTCTAGATGTCAGTAAAGGCATTTCAAGGACAACATCAGAATCAGCCAAAAGAAAAGGCCTATTCTATGAAGACAATCTCTGAAAGGGTGCCAGAGGCAAACAGCAGAAAATAATGGGAGGTTCCTCATCAAACAGGCTCTTCCACATCCCACCTCAAGCACCTCACAATGCCCACACTCCAAAAAATGTTGTGGTTCCAAGATTGGCTTCTTCAGTCATTTGAAGAGTCCCTTTTGTTTAATCATAGTTATTACTGAGATATTTGGGCCACTATGCATGCTGGGTAATGTCGTCTAATAACTGATTGCCAGTTAACAAATATTTCTCACTTATGGGTAAAATGCAGAACATATCCTAACCGTAGATTCAATCCTATATTCATGGCTGTAAGTAGAACTGCAGATATTTTGTCATGACCTGAACTTGATGAAGTTATTACATTTATTTTTAAACTGTACATTTGTCATATGTGAACACACAACAGTGTGAACAGCATGAGATTGCTTTTAACCCATTCATTAAGTGGAGTCTGGGAGCGTTACCTGGCTCAGGGGAACTTCAGGAACTAGCAGTCCTGGGATTCAAACCCATGACCTTCTGATCATGGGGCAATTCCCTAACCACTAGATCACTACCTGCCCTTTGCAAAAAAACCATCCTTAACATTTTTCCCACGTTTAATCACTTTTTGAGACTGAAACAAACATAGAAGTGAGAAATGCACACAGAATGTAGACAAAGTGTTTGTGAGTAATCTGAATGCATTTCAGCAGTATGGAAAAGAGTAAAGGAAGTAGATGTACAAAAAGAGATTTAGAAAAAGAGAGACTTTTAGACCATAATGTTATGCTCTTAGAACACGGTAGCGCATTTTGTAGTGGGATTATCTACAGCGTATTGAAAATGCAGCAACCACATAACAGAAACAATATGGAGCTTATTAAAGGCTTCTTCAGACTAAACTCACCATTTATTTCACCCGTCTGAATTGAATTCTTCCACTGATTTTAAAAGCTTTTAAAAGCTTAATGCATTCATACAGCTCCTGTCTGATGTATTAAAGTCCAAAGTGAGCTTTAAAATAATCAAGCGCTGGATAATTTATTAGTAACACCTGCCTTGAATCTAATACCTTGTATTAGACATTTTCTCAACTCCACTTTTGATGTGAGTTTACTTTGTAATTTTCACTTACAGACTGTAATATATCAGTTTCTCTGCGCCATTCATCAGCCCCTTTAACAGTCAGGAACCACACATGTATGACTAGTGAAACAATAGTGTCATTAACATGGTAGTTGCAACTTAGTGTGTTTGTGTGTGTAGTGTGTAATGTGTCATTTTTTACATATGTGAACACACAACAGCACACAAAATAAATTGTTTTAACCCATTCAACCATGTGAACCAGCGATGTGCATATGTGTGTGTGCGTATGTTTGAGACTTCATCAATAACTTTACATTAAATGTGCGGACCGTAGGTGGACAATAAATGGCCTCAATGTAGTCCTGATGAGGGTCCCGAGAAGTGGTGGAGCCAAATCCGAATACGGTATTCGGAAAGGCACAAATAAAAAATTGTATTCTGGACATAAAATCACAGCATGTTCACTCTTCTAAGTTTAATGAGGAATCTCAGAGGAATTTTCTTCATTTCTCCTATACAACACTGATATCAGCTAGAAGGACAAATAGTTTAGTGCTGCTAAAGTGTTTTTTTCTCCTGAGCCAAAGAGAAAAGCTCAGGCCTCATTAAAGTCACTCATTTTGCTCAGATTTGCCAAGATAATGCTGTATTTATCGGCAACCAGACCGAAGACCGGAGTCTCCTTATGAACTCCTATTCACACCTAACTCTCAACTGTGATTTTAAAAACTGACTTTTATCTGTATTAACAACATCTCATGTGAACTTTTGTTTTAATAATGTATGGAATTTTAGATTGAATTAAGTAAAAAAATAAAATAAAACTGGCTGGGATTCCTATTCTTCTTCTTAATAACATTAATAATAATAATAATAATAATAATAATAACAATAATAACAATAATAATAATAATAATAATTATAATAATTATCATAATAATAATTTATTATTATTATTATTAT
>JBBMFX010578078.1:0-14271 GCA_037832545.1 Rhabdalestes septentrionalis | reverse complement strand
CTCTCTATCTCTCTCTCTCTCTCTCTCTCTCTCTCTCTCTCTCTCTCTCTCTCTCTCTCTCTCGCTCTCTCTCTCTCCATCTTTTGCTCCCTGTCCCTCATTCATTTTTTCTCTTCCTCCAGTGAGCACTTTCCTGCTTTCATGAAGGCTACTGATAGCTGGAGAGTCTCTGTTCGCCACAATCTGTGCTTCAGCGTCAACTTTGAGAAGACAGGAGAGCAGGTGTGCATGCTGAGGAGAATGTTGTGCCTCTGGTGCATGACGGCAGCCGGGCGGCGGCGGCTGAGGAAGGAGATCCGGGCTCTCACTGTGGAGTCGCTCCAGATGCTGAAGAGGAGCATGCGCCACCCGTGTGAGAAAAAGACCTAATTGGCTCGAGCTCTTATCCGGAGAGATGTTCACGGAGTTTGTAGTCCACAAAGAAAAAACGTCCCTCTCACCAGTAGACCCAGACCCACATTAAGAGCTGCCAGTAGACACATTCTCATAAGTGTACAGGAACCTTGCTTTGCCTAAACCATTCTGCAATGGTACAGTGTATCTTATCCCGGTTACCGTGTGTCTGACATGCAGTTCTTTCACCACTGTTATTTTTATAGCCTTGTTTGAGTTGTTTTAAGTTTTTAATTTCTCAGCGTTCTTATCTGTGTGATGAAAGCCTAACTTATATATCTTGTTAGTGAAGGCCTGAATCACCTTCAGGTTTCTTTTAGTTGGTGTCATAGAAAATTTCCACTGAAATGTATCTTCAGTCCAAACAGACATTCATGCTTGTACATCATTGACTTCCCAGTTGTTAGTTTGTATCTCCATTGTGTTTTTATTGGCGCCAACGCTAAATGACAGTGGTCTCTTTCCATATTGTCATTACATTTTTGACCAATCAGAAAGCGCTGATGCAGAATAATGTTTTACTCGTGGTACAGCATGGTTCCTCTTGTCAGTGGAAAAGTGTCTTAAGATTCCACCAAAGATGAATCCTCCATCAGGATCCTCTCAGATCACACAGAGGATTCTGTAAACTGTACCTCTCAGGGAATGTCGCATATAGAGCCCCAACCTGTGAGACCCCCTGTATGTTATGATCTTGTTCAATTGATTAATTTACTTACTCTTTTCTCTCTCCTTTACAGGTATTTTGAAGGCTCTGTTCAATTTGTGAGCTCACTGAGATTCCAGGCTCAGTTTGGGTGCAACTGGACATTGCATCGTTTTGCACATTTGCATATTGCATTGTTTTGCACAGCTGGATATTGCCATGTTTGCACAGTGTTTAAGAGTTATTTCATATGTGTCAGTTGTTCAATGGCTAATGTGTCATGTTCTATCTTTGTCTGTTTTTTTTAATTGTGTTAATAAATAAAAGTTCAGGGAAAAAAGTTCGGTCTTTCTCAATACAATTATGATTGTTTTTGTAATGATGCCACCGAGCCTGTAGAGGGCGCAGTCTTAGCTTTCTGTATGCATCTCCGGCTCCGACTGATGCAGATCATTTGGCTTGGCTTGCTAAGAAGGGTCAACTCTTTCAGCTCCCAGACGGCTCTTCAGTTTTTACTTATTTCCTGACCTGTGATCAGCGTATGTATACAAACATCACTTACATTTTTAAATGTAGTCACACTAAACCTTTTCCATAAAACCAACATTTTACATTGTCTGGTATACAAAGGTTCAAAGAAAACATGCTTTTTCTTAAAACCCGCATAGGGAAACAAGCCTGGTCTCACTACTGTATAAAGGCGTATGAATGTGTGTACAAGGAAGAAACAGCACAAGTGTGAACTCTGACACGCGAAGAGTCTCTTTCTCCTTCTCCCCCCCAGCCCTGTCCCCTTGAAGGCCTGTCTGTGTCTCACTGTGGTGTGTGTGTAGATATTGTTCTTCTTGCCTGTGTGTGTAGGTGTAGGTTATTCTGTGTGTTCTATCTGCATTTGATTTGATGTGTTTATTTGATCCTGTGTTCTAATAGCTTCCCTACTTTCCTTGTTTTCTCTCCGGCTAGTTTCTGACTTTGACCTCGCCTACCTATTCCTCAGTTTCTGCTTAGGGCTTATGTCATGTTAACCTTATCTGTCTGTATGTGAAAAACCTTGATAAACACATTCAGCACTTACATCCAGTGGGTCCCTAGGATCCTGTTCGTGGCCAAGCCACTGAGTGCACCTATTTCTAGAATATACTCTCATTTCTTTTTTCTTTTAAGTCTGTTCCTTTTGATGCATTATGTCATTTTGCGATCTCTGTGACCCGTATGGATTATTTGGCCACCTTAGATATGCATGTGCTGCCTCATATTGCTTTCAAATCTCACATATCAAAGTGCTGATATTCACATCTCTTCAGGGTCTGACACACATCCTACACCTCGGACCTTTCCTGTATAGACTAAACTGCGATTGGGTAAGTTCAGTTTTGATGTCATTTTTTCCATGTTTGTTGTTTTGTCCACCCCTGTGTTCCTGTTTATTTTTCCTTTTGATAATTCACATGCAATACATATCAAAGGGTGTGGGCCACTTCCAAGAGGGTACCTGAGCCAAATGAGCCGAATGATGGGTGGGAGGGAAAAACATCTATTAGTAGATTAAAATGGTCTCTCTTTCTGATGATGTCATCAGAAATCATTACATTTCTATAAAACTTTACTGGAAAATAACAGTTCTGTCTTATGAATAGTATGATACGAGGCGTCATGCGTAATGACGCGACTGAGCTAACTAGGAAAAAAAAGATTTTGCGTTCAATTTAATGGAGACTGCAATCTTCAGTTAACGCATAAAGAACTTTTCATATTTTTGGATAAAAAAAATCATTAAGAGTGGTTCAATATGAAATGCACCATTCTAGAGAAAATGGTCAATTCTGGTTTTGTGGATCACAATGTCTACCAAAGACCACCAGTGAACCTAAATATATTTTAAATGTAATGTTACCAATAACAACAATTATCTTCAGGTCCATCAGGAAGAATATTGTACTATTTTACTTGCCTCTGCTTCCTAGCACCACGAGAATTTCACATTGAATGTATTTAAAATAACCTTGTTCATGTCTTAACCATTAAATTATGCAAAACTCAGTGGAATTTTCCTTTTGGTCTTATTTTTAAACACAGGGCTAAGGTCCTTCTAATTTGATGCCCATAGTATCCCATAATTGTAGTCAGCAGCTTGTGCAAGGTGGGATTCAATGCAGTGTCTATTGTGCTATTTACAGGGCATATTATGGGAAAATTATGTTCTCATTTGTTTGGAATAGGTGGAGTAAGTATTTAGCACATAAACCCAGGTCCATATGGCCCAATTATGGAAATTAAACTGCCTGAATACAGGGCAGTCAATCAGAGCAGAGGTCATTTTATATGCATCAGTCTTAAAGGTACAGGAACAAAAACAGCCTGGTCAGCTCCAGGGGAAGTGTGCGAGGTTGGAAAACATCAGTTTTGGGTGCATAAAACCACATGAACAGAAGTGGAAAAGATGAAATACACAAAAAAAAGTAGGATGTGAGCCATTTTAAGCAAACCCACCTCTCTTTAATAGCTTGTAAAAAGAATAAACAGTATCTCTCATCTGCAACCTTTAACTAGCTCAGAGAGTCTGAGCCTCGCTCGGGCTGGAGCAGTCTCTGTGTAATGTTCGTTTGTTCCGTAAATGATGACATAACCTCAACTAACAACTACCCCAAACCACTAATCCCCCATGGCAATTCAGCTTGCCGTTCACTATGCAAACATTTACAGCAGCTCCAGGCCTCAGTGAGCACCCAGAGACCCCGCTTCACTGAGCCTTTATTGGATTTGAATAAAGCACATCACGGTATCACTCAGCCACTGATGTGCTTTGCAGTACAGTCTTATCATGGAACTGATGTAGAGTCTGGTGGTGAACAATATCTGGACACTAATGAGTATCTATGAGCACAATAAGAAAGAAGCCATGGTACTGTGGATTTAAATACGAGAAGCGAGGAGAACAATACTTCAGACAAGGTTCCTCATCTAACCATAAAATATAATTATATGGAATTAACACACTCTACATGTGAGTATTTTGACAAAAACTGACTATGCTAGACTATGTTAAAACTGAGTACAGCTTTTCATTGTTAAATGCGTTATTTTATTTAAGCATGTTTCATTTTTTCCAACAATCTGTAAAGCTTTCCAACCTCATGCACGTACTATGAAAGAACACTTTGTTGGCAGATCAATGAAATGGACCCTGAGTTTAATATAATATATACAATATAATATTCCCCCCACGCTCACACTCCAACAGTGGGTTGGAAACTTAATTCTAACAAGATTCAAAAGATTAGTTTCCAATAGTTGTCGGGCTGTTGTCTCATGCTGTCTCATGATAAAAGGAACAGCGATGGGCTGTGAGACGGCAAATGTGTTCTTCTCATATTCTTTTGCTGTAAAATGTTTCCTCAAACTTTAGGTTCTATGTTGGCATTCTACCACTCATAGATGACAATATGGTCTCCATGCAAGCATAACAATGATTGCTAAAGCTGCATTGAAGTCCATGGAGAAATGGCAGTGTTTGTCAGTGGGTCAAATAGTTACCTGGAAAACCCAATGACACTAAAATTGCAGGTTCCACCCCCCCAATTTCTACCATTGTGTCTTTGGGCAAGGCGTTTAACCCTCAGTGTCTCCAGGGGGACTGTCCCTGAAGCTAGTGATTATAAGTTGCTGTGCAAATGGACATTGAGCATATTTTAGTTTACATACTGTACACTAATCTACCCTAATACTGCTGCTATGCTAACATACATCATACCAAGCCCAGAGGAGACGGTTTTGACGAAGACAATTTGAAAAAAATACAGATAAATAATTGTGGTAAGCGTTAAATGTTGAATGTGTAACAGTGCATTGGATGCTGTGGATATTTGACGACACCCGAATTTGACACTCAAAGCAACTTTTGAAGTCTTACTTCGCACAGTAGATTTCCCAGCTGGCATTTTAACGTGGAGTCAGCGTTGAACCAACGTCAGGTGTCAGTCGTGTCAGTGTTGGATAACCGTTGGATTTTGTTTAGATTTTGCAAATCTAATCAAAAATAATGTTGATTTGACGTACAACTCAAATTTTATTTATATTTCTATGTTGAATCCATAGTTAGTTAACAACACCATTTCAACCATTTGGTATTCAACGTTGTTTTGATGTTGAATGAATGTTTTTTCATAAACTGACATTATTTCAACCACATTTAAACGTTTAAGATCGGTCGAATGCCAACTGCGTTGTGTGGTAGAAATATATGGACAATAAAAATATATTTGACATTCTAAATCAAGCCATTTTGATGAAAATAGTTTCAGAAAAAATACTGACCTAGCATGCAACAGTTGCTATGAAAGAATATATTTGTGGGAGGAGCATGGACGTCAGTTTTCTTGCAAAATAAGACTGCGGTCAAACCTCTTCTTCCCGAAGCTCATTTGTCAGTGGCTGGCACCAACCAGCATGGCTAGTTGTGATTCAGTGCAGTGAGCTGCTTTTAAACAGTGATAACTCCACAAGGGCGTGATTGTCATTTATTTAAAACACAGGAAAGCGACTCGCTGGCAGCGAATCTTGGCTGACCGATGCTGGAGTGTTTTTAGAGGCGGTCTCAGACCATAACAAGATCGCTCATCTTATGACTGAGTCATGGCTTACTCCTGAATTATTTCAACATCGCTTGAATAAATTGATTAGTGCTGAACACCAAAAGCATATATTACTTGGCGAGCGTAGAATATGCCGAGAGTAGATTTGTTTGCATTAAGCACAGTTTAATGGAATAGATTAAACTTTATGAAAGCCGGAGATGCTCTCGTGGGCATAAAAGGGGGTTTAAAAAGTTCAGTGAGATGGATGAGCTTCCAGCTCCAGTCTTTAATGATGCTGCCATCTAGTGGGGAACAAAGAAACTACAGTCTCAATCCCGCAGTACTTAATGCTTTCAAGTATCTCATGATTTATCCCACCTGATCCATCTGATCCACTGATTCTGGATCCCCTAAAGAGCTGGATCAGGTGTGCTGAGCCCAAGATTACTTGAAACGGTGCAGTGCTGTTGGAAATAAGAAGTAGGATAGAGAAGCAGTACTCTAGGTTATTGAAATTTCTAACCCTAAACCTGTTTGACATGTTGAGGCGATTTTGTTCCGCTGTAAGTGATTTTAAAGTCCTCAAGCAGATTGATTTTCCTTCTGTTATTTTTCTTTCCACCCTTTAAGAGCAGTCTGCGTGCTTACACTGCAGCGAACATTTACAGTACATTTTACCCTCCCTTAGATTGACTATTTCCACAGTTTGACTGAGCCAGGATTACAAAGCCATGCTAATTAAAACAGCAGGGGAAAGAACAAAGGCTCTCAGACTCAGGTCCTTGATGGAACAGGCCACAGTCTGCTGCCACTCCTTAACAAAGACCACCACGCACGAAGCTGATGAAGAAATGATGACTGCTTAATTATTCATTCCCATCTACTGAGCATTTGAAAGCCGTCCGAGCGCAGAAGCGGCTTTGTAAGCACGTAATCAACCTGCTAATTATTTTATGATCTCGACCATTCATTGTTCTTTCAGCCGGGTATCAGGTGGGTGGGTGTTAGGTGCCGGTTTTTGTTCTCTCTTTAAAGAACCCATAATCATGGAAGAACAAAACGTCTTTGATCTACTGCGTAAACAGTGTTAAAGTTTTAAACACACGGTTCTTCTTCGCGGACACGCAGTTCATAGATGTCTCAAAGCTGCAAAAACAAACCGTTTATAATTTGCCGTTTTTCTGATGTCACAAAACTAGAGGATCATGACTTCGCTGTTTAAAAAAATAAAATTTGTTACCGAAATGCCAGATGGGCAGCATGTCTGAACCGCTATCGGAGGCTGTTCCAATCGGAGAAAATCTCTAAAGACGGGATGCAAATGCATCTTATAATCTGATTATACACGATATGAGGAAAAGTATTGGTAATAGTGCATTTACCGAAAAGTCAACGTCCCCTGAGAGAAATCAGAGAGTGTATTAGTCGTGTGTATTATCCCTCCCTCTATGTGCGCTTTAGAACACAATGCAATATCTGCTGATTGGCTGACGCTGACTAACGCTCTTTGACTCTTTGATTTATAAATATAGTCCCTTCATAAAAAGGGCGGTACAGCATGATAGTGTCCCAGTGCACAGAGCAAGCTCCATAACGACGGTGTGGAAGAACCTGACTGGAGTCCTGACCTCAACCCCATCCATGAACTGGAACAGAGATTGTGAGCCAGGCCTTCTCATCCAACATCAGCGCCCGACCTCATAAATGCTCTACAGAAAGAATGGGCACAAATTACATATAACTCCAAAATCTTGTGGAAATCCTTGCAAAAAGCTGCAAAGGTGGACCAAGTCCATTTTAATGTGTACATGTCTGAATGCACATATTCCTTTCACCTTTGTGAATACATCTCACACCAGGAACGTTCAAGGAAAGTGCTGGTGCATCAAATCAGCCACCCCACACTGTTTTAGAAGTAAAAACAGTAGGCTAACTTTTGCAGAAAACATTTACAGTCGGCTGTTTCTTTCCTTGTATATATTTAAGAGGCTGTAAGCTGAATTCAGTGTGTGAAGTGAACCTTATTTTGGTGGTCTGACTTATTTTGGTGGTCTGAATTAGATTGCATTGTAGCATTTAATTTGTGAAAAATTATTGTTTTTCTGGCCACATATCCACACAACTAGGGGTGTGCAGAGAGGCCACTATTCATATCTGTATTTGTATTTGTTAAAAGGGAAAATTATTCGTATTCATATCTGAGTAACATTTAAATGCAGCGCAAACTTTCAATCTTTAATAGATTTCCTACATATTTATTTTATTCTATTTTATTTTATTCTATTCCTGTAAAGCACATTGAATAACGTTTGTGTGTGATAGTGATCTACATAAACAAACTTGACTGATTAATGATGAAGTGGAAATGCTTCAGAATGGTGTGGGATAAAAATGCTGCCTGTACCTAGAAGTAAAGAACCTTTTTTGCCCTCTCTGGGAAAGATGTAGTTTGGAGATGAATATGATGTAATTTCACTCATTCTGCCAATTTCAGTTTAGCCCCACACATTCATGTTGAAGTTGTGAGGGGTGTTTCACCCTGGAATGCTTTCTGAATGGGGGATTGGACAGGGGAGCCAATAGGAACAGAGGTTATCTACATGGATGGTATGGTAACAAATGGAATTGAAGTTATTTATTCAAAGAAAAAAAAAAGAGACTGGAAAATCAGCCAAGAAAAATGAATTATGTTTGGTTTGGTACACTGGATCCATAAATGAAAAAGCAAAAATATACGAGAAAAACTGACATCTAATCTAATCCCATTTTATCTCATTTTATCTCTTATCTATGAAATGCAGCATATGCTGGTCTAAGACCAGCATTACGATTGGGAAAATTTCCTTTTATACCAGACAGCCCTTGTGCCAGACAACTTTCATGATAAAATGGATTGCTATGTTTACATTTTACTGCGAATCGACCAATAAAAATGCTCCAATCTACTCTAACCCGCTTTGAAAGTTCCGAACATTATTTATTCTCCTCCATTTTGGAGATGAAAGGTTTTGCTCAGATATTAATTCCCGTAATATTTTCTGAGTAGAGCGTCTCCAGAGTAATGTCAGATCTTCTTTACAAATGTAATGAGGAGGGTTCATTAAGAGGATACGGCGAAAAAAAAAACAGCCTGCTTTGTAAATGCATCAAGTGTCCGCTGGGTTCTTATGTAACTCAATAGCCTGGCGCATCAGTGGAGAGATTAAGTCTGTGGGAGGCTACATGATTATTCCACTTATTTGCTGTGAGTGACACAAGCTTCAAAGCAAAACAAGACTGGTGTACAAAGCAATTAGCATGAGCAAGAGTTCACAGCACAGAGGAAGTTACCTGGTAACCGGGCATGAAAGCCAACAAAGCTCCATGTGTGTATCTAATGATGAAAGGAGTGTTAAAGAGCCCCGTCCCACTTCAGGATCAGACAGAGACCCTCTTTCAGGTGTGCTGTGTGGCGCAGTGACCGCTTTTGTGTATCTGCAAGCTCACAAACTGCTGTTTTCTGCCTTTGTCTTTGGGACCAGTATGCAGTTTGGTGGCCGTTTAGCTGGTCCGCCCATTAAATGATGGAATCCTTGTAAATACGTGTCTCAATTTGGAGGCCTCTTTAGTTAATCTGGCCATGAAATTGTGGAACTGTTGTGAATACAATCCTCTGGCCCAAAAGGAGATGGCAGGTTTGGAAGATGTTTATTTACGACACACATCAGAATATGTGCCAGATCCAGTCTGAGATGTTTACAGCTTTCTAGTTTGAATGTTCCCTCCAGCTGTGTTTTGACATCAACAGGATCAGTCATGGGCGGCTTCAAGTAATTACAGAGATCTTCAGAACACTCAGAACCTGAGGAGCTGTCACTGGCGACTGGGTTTGTCACTGAATTCATTCTCTGTGTTTTTTTTAATACTTCGTGGATTTTATAACTGAGAGGTTATAACAGAAATCGAAGTTTAACTGCCATTAACACTGCTTTAAATGGACAGAACCGAGTCTAAACTAATAAAAAATTGTGTTTAGTCACCACACTGTCACAGTTGGAGGTATTAGCCCAACATGCATTGCTCCCGCCTCCCACTGTTATTTGTTCTTTATTTGGTGGGTTATTTTGTGTTGTTGGGGGTAAATATGTTTATTGTGTTCTTTTGTAGTGTTTATGTGTTTGAGTTGTTTTTATGTGATTTAGAGTAGAGGTACACAGACTACCATGAGTGTGAGTCATGGTAGCTCTGTGTACCTGGGGCCGGGTATTGTGTGTGTGTTCAGCTTGTACTGTGATGCAGGTCTGCACCTGTACTGTGATGCAGGTCTGCACCTTTATGTTGCCACTGTTGTTCAATACTTCCAGTATGGCTGTTGGAGATCCTATGATTTCACCAGCTTGTGCAAGTGCTCTATCACTTCCTGTTGACAATCTCATCCCTGGATCATAACAATATATTACTTTGAACTAACTACATAGGCCTTCTTAACCATAATTATAACACCAACATAAACTAAACTAACAGAACTGTAGAAAACAGAATATAGTGCTCTTATTAACTGTTAACCAAGTTCTGAATGAGCTCTGAGCATCCGGACCAATCAGAGACAATCTTTTGTATTTGCCTGAATCAAGGCATTAACATGATCCAACAAATACACCAATTGTCAGAAATGATGGTCAATCCTAAGATGCCCCACTAAGGTTACCCCAATCTATATATTTCAGTGATAACAGCGATCTATATTAGTGGAACCTATGTTACAGTAGCAGTGCATAGCAACACAGTGGAGCTACGGCCATGTAAACACACCCTTTACTCGCACCTTATTCTGCTCCATTTGGTAACAGTGTAGTCAGAAAAGGTTTTGACTCCTTTTGTATCACTTTTTGTCACAATAAGAAAAATTAAGCAGCAGCTAAATGTCCGTCATGCACAAACGTTTCATTTCATTGCATCCAGAAGAGCTGTGAGAACCATATGAATGCGATTTAAGTGTGCAGGTGTGTGTAAATAGCAGAGAGTGGCAGGATTTGTCATTAAGATGCTGATCAGGGAGACAGGATCACACAAACCAGCACTTATGTTTTGAGATCATTATTGAATATATCATATAGATAAACATCTAAGTGTCTTCATCACCCACCTCCCTATTTTTATTCGAGCTGGGTTGATGGGCTTGGAGATGACATCCTCAGATCAGTTTTGTGTCCTTGGTAACAGACGCCAAGCTAAACTCCACAATGACTTACACGCACCCTGACACACACTAGTTTATTAGTTTATTATTTTCTCAGAAGTAAGTTGACTCCCACTTAAATGATTTGCTTTCAAGTTCAAGTGAAGGCATCCTCATCATAGAATAACATGAACACCTGATATTAAGAACTGAATAAAAGTAATAACTGGGTGTCTGTGTAAGCCGAAACCATTTTGTTGTGCCAGGATTAAGTCCTGCCTAGTGTTTCCATTGACAGTATCAGCTAAAATCATGCATGTAAGAAAAATACAGAAAGAATAAGACAATTACACTTTATGTTTATAAATGCATTCGTCATTCTTCGGTCACAGAGCGGCTGCTTGGTAGCACCAGTAACACACAGCACCTTTGGACGAATACAAGTTAAGCTGCATCCACAAAGATCATAGAGAGAAAAAAGAGAGAGAGAGCGAGAGAAAGAAAGAGAAAGTTGGAGAGAGAGAGAGAGAGAGAAGAGCAAATTGTGCTCTCTTGGACTCCTGGCCACAGCTGGCTGATCACATTAGTTTTTAATGATGCCCTAGTAATGCATGATGCCAGTGGACCATGATATCTGCAGTAACTGCAGTAAACATTCCGTACACATGGGAATAGGGTTGATCTAGAATTACTGGTTGATGCTGAAGCCATTTTTTGTTTTATTTTCGACCATTTTCCCACCAACATTTGTTGTTGTTGTTTTCAGGTACAAAACACGCAGATCTTTAATACAGAAAAGCATTTATTTCTTTAAATAAACACAGATGTATTGTGTATGAACAAACAAACCAGAAAAAAACAGGGGAACAAACCTCTCAGGAACTGCAATTAAACAAAAGTGTTTACGAGCAAAACAGCAGATCTTTGCTCCTATATTTCAACTGACTGGCACTGGATTGCCTCCAAGCATGGTCTGTCAAAAGTCCAGTGCGTGAAAAAAAGCTAAATATTTGTGCACTGGCATGGATTGGTATGTCTAATTCATCAACAAATCAGTGACGAGGTGGTTTGGGACAGATCCTGAAATTGTCCCAACTGTGCAAACAATAAGCAAAGACCTGACTTTCTGACCAATGTTCATATCTGAAGCTCCTTGTTGGTCAAAGAAACCTGATAAATAAGCGGTTTACCCATGATAAAGATCCATTTGAACTAATAATGCAGGTGTGCTTTGCTATCCATATTAGAAAACCCAAACTGCTGGTGTGAATGCATGTTTGTGCACAGGCCTTCACTCTTGGAAAACAGATGAGTTCCTTTTAAAGCAGGCTGTGCTGCTGTGCCGCAACAGAAAAGAGAGAAATCCTGGCGCATTCGTTTGACTTCCCTTCACAGACAAGAAAACTGTCGTGGAACAACTCTGCAACTAAGCCGCAATAAAAGAACATCCGAAGGGTGAGATACAAAAGCTATATGGAGGATTTAGTACCAAAATACTTCTGTACAGGACTCCATTGTATATACAAAAATATACAGAAAAATTCTGAAAGATTCCTGTAAGCTTTGAACCATTTGTGTATCTGTGCTATTTACAACTATTTTTTCAGATCATTGTCATCGTCGTCTTCTCGGTACAGTCTGCAATCCTTCATCCGAAACAAATGGAGTATAAATGGGCAACCCAAGCAGTGCTGCTGAGTCATATATAACCTGACTGTTAAGGCTTAAAAACAGTGACACAGAAAATACTGCTCATGAAACATGCTCCTCATGAAGCCAGTTTAACGGTAGCACCACTTTCTAAATCTGCATTACTATATGCAATCTGAAAAAGCAAAACATGACCGTAAACTTTATCACGTCCTTACTGATGTATATATATATATATATAAAAAATGGAAATTCCCGCTTCAAAATTTCAATAAGACTGTCCTTTTTGTCTGATGAGCTGTGTGTTAAGTCTAACGGAACTGGGAGCATCATGCCAGTTATGGATCATTCATCAGGTTGGTTCTCCATCGTCCAGCTCCTTTCTGTGAGACATCCTGAAATAAAAGAGCAGTAGGTGCAGTTTTTAATGCAGTGCTCAGGTCTATGGATGGAACAGTTTTGATTTGTTCTTTGAGGGACTGGTGGGACAGTGTAGAGGATGTGGAGGAGCTCAGCCAGTGGTCAGCTCGGTGAGTGGGGGGGGCTCCAGGGTCTCGGCGATCTCCGACAGCTCATCCAGCAGCTCTGAGAACGACGGCCTCCGAAAGGCTTCCAACTAAAACGACAAAGGTGAGACACTTTAGATGCCATTAGACACCCTAATGTAAATGCAATCATTAAATGCAATAGTATTCTACTCTAAACGACTCTTAGAAGTGCAGTGGTTCCCAAACTGGTCCTGGAATGCCACACCAGTGCTCCCACATTGCACATTTTAGAGTTTTTCCTGCTTCCAACACACTTAGTTAAATACCCATTTGCTCTTGAGTTGAGGGGCAGGACCAGCAATCCCCCCCCCAAATAAATGCTTTTATTTTCAATATTATCCATGCAAGCGTGCTGTGCGAGCATGTTTGTTCCTGCAACAGCTGACTGAGCTTTGATTGATTGAGAATGTGAACAGCCCAGCACCAGCCCTATAAACTCTGCAAGCAATCTCTCCAGGCATCTAAGCATAACCGTATAAAGCTCCTGACTAAGAAAACATGCCAAACAACAGAGAATCCCAAACTCAGCTACAAAGAACAGACTGGATTTCTTTTCAGAAAAAAGCCCTGAAGCCACATTTGTACCAAAATCGTACACATGGTGGAACGAAGGATTAAAGTATATAAGTAATTAAGATGACTTAAGAGAGTAATCTGACTACTCTAATTACACAGTATATTGTTGTAGTTGGAACAAACTCTCCATTTTTTATGACTTTCACAGCTTGTGCATGGAAGAATGACCTGTATGTCAAACATACAAGCAAAAACAATCTTGAAATGTAATTAATGACCAGGATGGGGCAGGCTGTAACATCAAATCACCAAAGTACAACAGACCCTCTCACATTTCTTATGGGAACACACTCAAGTAAGATACATTTGACTGTAGCTTCTTTCATTCATACAGTAAAACGCTTTTGGAGAGACGACTGTAATTTAAGAGGAATTAAAATGTTGCTTTAGAAATGAGCATTAAATAATCACAGCATTCTACACTTTGTGTGGTGTTGGTTGATCTGTGGGATGCTTTGACAGAAACAGCAGTAGATATGTTCTCTGGTGTTTTTGTAAGTGTATGTTTTGTCTGTAGGTTATAGACCACCAGCCATTCCTGGTTTCTTTTATTACATACCAAACAACAACTGGCTGCCAAATCCAGCACACGCTGTGGACAGCCTGTCACCATCTTCCTGAATGCTGACACATCCAAACCATAGTCCTGAAACACACACACATGCACACACACACACACACACACACACACACACACACACACACACACACACACACACACACACA
>JBBMFX010578054.1:0-14272 GCA_037832545.1 Rhabdalestes septentrionalis | reverse complement strand
ATCATCCCATTAATCATCATAATATTTTATTATGTATCAACTTAAGCCTTGATTTCACTTATGTTCCATTTTCAGAATATTTGCCCAATAACAAATGGTGGAATGAAATTGTCAAATAAAGTAATTATGTTTGTATTATAAACGTTTCAGCTTATAAAACCCAAGAAAATAGATATATTTTTTGCAATAAATGTAGAGAAAGTCGATATTGCAAAAGAATATTTATTCTTTTCTTATCGTCCGTTCCCGTAAAAGTGCATTAGATTTTACAGTAAGCAAAATTCATATTTAAGACAGGATACACAGCCGTGCTACATTCACAATCATCATTTTGGACAGTGTGATGCATGGGAGGAGACTTCTCATAAGCATATGTATAAAAATTATTTATAGTCAGATGAAAATGGGAGGTCTTGGGCAAAGTTGTTCCTTCAGAGCAAGAGATGTTGGTCAGAAGCAATTTATGCCTTAACCAGGCTAGCGAACTCTGTGGGGAGAGGAGAGACCGTTAGAGACGAGGCTTAGGCCAGGCAAGACAAATGAATAACTCAAAGAACTTTGCAATGTTTTGAAAAAAAAAAAAGTCTCACCATCAACTCCAATCTTGCCGTCACCGTCGCTGTCTCCAGCCTTCAGGAAAGTCTTGGTCTCGGCGTCAGTCAGTGCCCTTGCGCCGGCCTTGAAGTTCTGCAGGAACAGCCTGAGAGGAGAGAGAGCACAGTCAGCATTCAGCCCCGACCTCCACAGAGTGCAGTACTGACATTTCTTTCTTTCTTTCTTTCTTTCAACCTGACTCTTTCTATTTATTGTTTCTATTTATTGTTTTCTTTTTCATTTTTCTTTTTTTCCTTCTGTCTCTTTCTTTCGCTCACTGTGGACTCTTACTTCAGCTCATCCTCCTCAATGAAGCCACTCTTGTCCTGATCAATGATGGCAAAAGCCTTTTTGACCTCATCAGCAGTTTTGCCAGCCAGGCCGACCTTACTGAAGAAGGCCTTGTGGTCGAATGAGCCGTCGGCTAAGAAACAAATCATACAAATCATTACAAATACGAATAATCAGTCATCATCATCACCATCATAATAATAAAATAATATACACATTTTTCATTCTATTTCTATTAATGATGATCATCATAGATCCTATTTGAAAATATTCAGTACTGAGGCGCCCCAGCATCGAGGTCTTGGTCCAGCTGTGATGTGATGAGGTGTAGTACCTTTGCATGCATCCAGGGCTGCAGTGATGTCAGCGTCGTTCAGGACACCGGCGAATGCCATCTTAAGCTGAATGAGGAGAAATATATGAATATAAATAAATATACATGGAAATAAGACATGATGGATAAGTTAAGAGAATAAAAATAGGAGAAATAAAAAAGGTGCATGAAATATAACAGATGTATTTTTCTATAAGAAATGTCACTGATGTCATCATTGCATGGTTTATGCTTCATATAAGATTTTGACATGATGGTGCCATGATCTGGTGCCCTGTATAAATGCATATGCAGTATCAATGTGATCCACTTTCCACATAAACTGCCCCTTCCAATTGCATCCAGTCTCCCAATTTACTGCAATTCTGTCATTTTGCGATTCATGCAGGGAGAACCACACCGTCTGATCCACGTGAGGTATGACTTTATATCCCAAGATGTGACGAGGCGGTCCTCTGACAATAAGTAAAAAAAAGAGAGACAGAGACAGAGAGAGAGATTGTGGTGGGGTAGGGAGGCCCGCCTCCCACTCCTTTTCCTCCTCCTCACCCTCCTCACATCCAACATAAAGAATAAAGTCCAAAGCGGATTCGGAAAAAGGTGCATTTTCTTTTCTTTTCATTAATCTAATGGCCCGAACAGGGCCTTTGGTGTAGAATTATTGTAGATCCCCATTCAGGATGTCGGCTTGTTTTTTTTTCTTTCCTAAAAAATCTCAGCCAGGGTGGTGGTCCTCCGCATTTTCCTCCTCCTCCTCCTCATCCTCTCTGTTTATGGGTGGGAAAACTCACCTCTTGTGTCTTTCCTGGGAGGTGGTGGGAAGATTCAGAAGACTGGAGCAAACTGCAGTGAAGCCGGGCCCGCTGCTCCCACCTTTATATACACTCCCACCCGGCCGAAATATGAGGGCATAATGTAACGGACACCCAATGGAAGGGGGGCTGCCAGGCGCTTCGGGTAGTACTATATTTATCTGCATTAAATGAAGATGCTTAAAAGGTGAGTTTGAAAAAAAAAAGCTCCTGATATCCTGAATGCTAATAATACACGCTGCTGAGGCGGTGTAAACGACCACGGCTGCTGGAAAAAAGGGGCTGATGTGGTGGAGGAGAAGTGCATGTATGGATATCGAGCGGGGGTCCCGGCGCTTGGCACGATCAGAGGACAGCTCTTCTTCTCCACAGCACCTTCTTTACTCCAACAAATCAGACTTTAGGCTTCATCTCGAAGCTGTATTTGAAAAGGTAATGCTGTCCAGTGTTGCATTTCAAAGTAAAAAGCTTAATGTGAACAGCAAAGTCTTCTTTGCTATATTTAAGTTAACCGAGGCTACATTTGCATAATTAAACATAGTTTGAACATAATTAGAAAAATATAACATTGACAGTATTTTTTGGATAGTCCGTTTTTGTGCTGAATTGTAGCATAGGGAAGCTTTTGTAATTTAAAACAGTTTGAAACATGGATCCTTATTTTTAAAAATAAAGTTTTGGATCTATCCACCTTCAGTCTAGTGATATTATTATTGATAATATTTGTGATATACATATTTTGTTTACATTTTGTTGAAATGTATTGTTTTCTAATTTAATATATTGCACCATATAAATACAGTATAGCGCACTGAAAAGCGCAATTTGCCTCGCAGTCAATGGCAAAACTGCCTTCTATCAGACAATAGGGGGCAGCACTGTCCCACCTGAGCTGAAGATGGTAAAAGCTGAACTGTACGCTGCTGATGCTGCCTTTGCATTTTCTTGTCAAAGCCCATTTAGTGAATAGATTAGCTTTTTTAAAAATGGTAATCTTTCCTTCATTTCACTCCAAGTTCTTCAGCATAAGATAAAGCATGCAATTAAAATGTCACTGGGCAATTAAGCGACTACTTTATGGCTGCGTTAATGCCATTAGAATGATTACACTTATGTCTTTGCCATTGATGTACTCAAAGCTAACGCTGTGCAAGTGGGGTTTTTTTGTTGTTCTTTTTTTTTGGCTCCTCTGCTTTAGTGCTATTCTGAGCATCCAGGAAACCACCCAGGGACTGTAATTGGGCATGTGAAAACTATCCATTGCAAATCCTTTCCAATGCACCCCAGTAAATCTCTGGGCCATCCCTCTGCAGCTACAGTGCCAAAACTTAGCTCTTCCTTGTCAGAGCCCCCTCTCGCGGGTTTTGGTACGATAACAGGTGCCCCCTAGGAGCAGGTGGTACTTCTGCTTTTTTCGTGTTCGAGTATTAACCTCTCCACAGCCCTTGGAAAAGTATTAAAGTGAAACCAGAAGTGGAAAAAAAAACCTTGTCGAAGAGATTTTACACCAAAACTACATTTATTCCTTGTTTTTCACTCTTCCCCGGAAGTGCATACGAGACATCTGCACAAGCCAATGGGCTTGAAATAAAACATGTCCAAGCAACATCAACAATACACCATGAGGACACTGTGTTCAATGTCAAGCAGAATGTCCGATATCAGTTCATAAATAAGATATAAAAAAATATGATCTTAGGTCATCTGTGAGAGAGTTGGGAGCAGTAGCTTGAGTTCTGGTTCCATGAACTGAGATGGCTCTTGACCAGATGGAAATTTAAGCCTTGACAAGAGCAGCGAACTCTGTGAGATAGAATAGAGATGAAACTGCCATTAGTGAATTCTGTGAAAAAAACATTTCCCCCCATTAGCTATTTTGTAGGCATTCACAGCTCTGGGAAAAAAAAATTAAATAAGCGACTTTATTTTAAAATCAGCATCTCTGACTATGACAACCATTCCATACCAGTGTCTGTTAAATTCTTACACAAGCACCTCATTCTGCTGTATGAGGTACTGATCAGTGATCACCTGAATAAAATCATATTTAATGAGGAAAAGTAGTAAAAATACACTGCTGCAATCAACACTCTCCTTTAACAATGTAATCATTTGGATGGCAAAAAAATATTGTGAATTATTCTAACTATTCTAAGTTCTACATCTTATTTTGATATTTTGTCATTTCCTTTAAAATTATGCTTTAAAAAACAAGATTTTGATTTGGTAAAAAAAATATTTTGATTCGGAAACAAGGAGAAATATTATTAATACTTCTTTATGAATTTAAGGCAAAATTGTTCAGCCCCAGTACTTGCACCTATAAAAGATAAAACCTGAGAAACGGAACATTTTTGCATCGCTCGTTTTTTTTCTAGAGCTGTATTCAAACATCAAAAGTGGTTGCCGGCCATTAATATTATTATTCCTGAAATTAAGCTACTTAGTCTCTCCATGTTCAAGTATCATTCATTCAACATGTAGGCCTAACCAATGGTTTGTATACTACTCCACTGCATCACTGAGGTTTACTGTGTCATGTGAATAGTGGGTCAGAGTGTATTGAGTTACCATCAACTCCGATCTTGCCATCACCGTCGCTGTCACCAGCAGCAAGGAAGGTCTTGGTCTCTTTGTCAGTCAGTGCCCTGGCACCGCTCTTGAAGTTCTGCAGGAAAAGCCTGTAAAGCACAGATGTTTTTACTTGGCTGCACTCCCCACTGTGCCGGCTCAGAAACATGCCAGAGGTTTGGGTAGAATTACAATGGGTGATTATCTGATGCCAAGAATGCGATCTTACTTCAGCTCCTCCTCCTCAATGAAGCCGCTGTTGTCCTGGTCAATGATGGCGAAGGCTTTCTTGACCTCATCAGCAGACTTGGCGGACAGGCCGACCTTAGCAAAGAAGGTCTTGTAGTCGAAGGAGTCTGGAGCTACGGATGGAGATTGTTGTGAGATTATTTACTCAACATACATGCATCATCCTGGAGGGGGTCCAACGGTCCCACCAGTGAAGTCAGAAATCTCACCTGTACTGTTTGTGTCTTACTAAGAGATCTCTATTAAAAAGATCTGTAGTAACTGTGCAGGGTTACCACAACAGTAGTGTAGTAAACTCTGATAGTGACTTGACTTAACTGCAGGATTACCACAACAGTAGTGTAGTAAACTCTGATAGTGACTTCACTTAACTGCAGGATACTACATGTATAGATCTTTTTAAGAAAAAATATTGATGTCCATTACTATTCGACACAACAGACTTGTTTCTGTTTTAACTAGATGATTTTGCACAAAATATGTAGTTTTACTGTTGACTTGTTTGTAAGATCTGCATGAATCCTATATCAGATTATAATTTCACAAATACAACTGAAGAACTGTCTGAATCCTATATCAGATTATAATATCACAAAGACAAATAAAGATCTGTCTGAATCCTATTACAGATCATCATTTCACACATACAACTGCTATTTAACACTTGAAATCTCTTCAGATGTGTAATCTGGAGGGACACCTTACCCTGGCAGGCAGCAAGAGCAGCGTCTACATCAGCACCAGCAAGAACTCCAGCGAAGGCCATTTTTTCTAATCTGGTCAAGCTGTGGAAACAACAAGCAGAAAGTGAGTATTACATTTTGCTCGAAGGAAATAAAATGCCAACAGTTAATCAGTTCATGCCTCAGACTTGTTTTTTTCTCTGTAGCTCTTCTATACAATAATCAATTACAGTATTTCTATTCATTATAGCATTTCTTTGAAATAATTTTCTAGGTAAACTCCCTACTCCACATGACTATATGAATATGCATCGCTTCACGCATGCGTGAAGAGAAGAACGCTTCATCAGTTGGCATCATGCAAAAGTCTCATACATGCTGTTCTGTTCCTAGTGGCCTGAACACAGATCTATGGAAGGCCGTTTCACATAAAGCACGTCGACACAGATTGTTTAGGGTCCTCAGCTCAAGCGTGGTTCACTTGCGACAAGACTCCACAGCAAAATCTCCAGCACTGATTCAACACTGAAAATGCTGAGGGCAGACATGGATGGACGCTGTGCAACTTCAACACTGGAGATGTTGCCATGAGGTAGAGATAGCAGGCATGCTAATAGGCCTTTTTTCCCCCTTTTCAATTTCGTTGAATCATCCTCAATGATCCAATCACAAGGCCCTCGGTTTCACCAGCTAAGCGCTGAACGCAGCACTGCGCATTCAGTAAGTCCAGTCTGTTCTGCTTGGCCAGCGCTAATGTAGATGGACTCCTCAATCACTAAGACCATATTCCAAAGATGCCCCGTCCGTGCCTTTAAAACAACTGCTGTGTGAGCAGCAGCATCCTAAATTCTGTGCAGGCCCAAAGATTTTTTTCTTTTTCGTTCTCTCTCTTTTTCTCTCTCTCTCTGAAGGAAAGGAAGGCGTTGTGCGTCTTTCCACTCACCTTGCGCTCCTCCAAGGCGAGTGAAAAAGCAAAGGAGTAAGTCGAGGTGTGGCCCCTGGGACCCTCTCTGGCCGTCTTATATACCCTCAGCCCTCATCATGCAGCAGTTTGGGCCTCAGTAATGGATACCACACACAGGCCTTGCGAATAGTTTCAAGTGAAAAAATGTGTCTAGTAGTCAGGTTATTCTATTTTTATCACCTCCCCCCCATAAACATGTGTGGGACATATAGACTTGCCCCTTTCCTTCTATATGACTTGCCATCCTTTCACACCTAATCAGTCACATGATCCCACTCGGGAGCTTTTTGCTTTAAACGGGAATCGGGTCACCAGTTAAACTACTGCTGAGCTTTTAGTAAGTGTTAAGAACCGTTATCTTAAAGGCAGAATTAAATAATGTCTGTAACTGATGACACTTCTGTAATGATAAGTATTACCTCAAGGTGTTCAGTAGAGTTTGGACCCCTTCAAGCATTTTTGTTTAGGCCCTCAGTATGCTTCTGGGAAAGGAGACGGTAATCATTTTAAAACTGGAAAATTGTTTAAAAAATGTATTGATTTAGTTGTTTAGCTTTTGGCCTTCTTTGTTTAGGTCTGGATTGCATTTATGGGATGATAGCAGCTCAATTACTGGCCTGTACATTAGGACTTGCATCAAGAGGTGAAAAATAAATAATTGACAAAATATTCACAGGTGACACAAGGCGTGTAGGGTAGTCTAGAAGCTGTTAAGACCAATTTTGTTTAGGCCTGGATTATGTTTCTGTGAGAGAATTATATGAAATATAATCATCATGATGAAGATTAATATTATCATGCACTTTTGCGTTGGGTTTGTTTTTTACATTAGATTTGAGCTTGCTTATGTGTGGGTGAGACAAATTCCAATACTGGCTTACACACCAAAGTTTAATTACATTAAACAAATGCAATTGTATTTAGAAGGACATGCTGAGTCATTTGGTTAGTGGGAAAGACCGAAGTTGATTACTGACAAAGCAGAATGTTCATAAATAGTCATAATGTGTGGGGGAGTTAAGTTACTTGATTCTTGCAGAGCTGGTCAGGAAACCTCTACTCTATTTACAGCCCATAGTCTGCTTCACGTCTGACTTCTGTGTGAGAGCACTTTTGAAGACATCCCTGATGTGGGTTCAGATGACCTTCTGTGCCATAAATCATGCACAACTGCTCCTGCACTCATCTGATTGTGACTCATTCTTGAAATGAAGCTGTGTGTACCACATATGTGGTGTTCTGAGAAGGCTTGAGGCCACATGGAATGGTACATAGATCCGCCCCTTCAAAATGCTCCATAAGGCATTTCTGGAAGACGTAAGACTGTTTGATGAGTCAAGTTAGAGCGGTAGCAACTTAGAACTACTCCCTAACTCCCCTTCCTCCATTCAACTTTAGTGTTTGTAAATCCTATCTGTCAGATATCTATCTATTTAATGAGTTATCTACTGTATATATTTAATTGCCTGATATCTGTCTATCTATCCGTTTATGTAATTAGCTATCTACTGTATATCTTGAAGTGTCCATTCATATGTGAACACACCACTGCATACTGTGCAGCAGCAGGAAGCCATGAACACAACACCCAGAGAGCAGAGGGTGGGGACGATACCTCGTATCTCAGAGGTGCTTAGCAGGCTTGGAGGTCGAACCCACAATTTCCTGATCACAGGGCGAATGCCCAGACCACTACACTACCACCTGCCCCTATCTATGCCTCCATCCATCCATCCATCCCTCCATGCATCCATATACTGGGCTCATCCTGAGCACTGGACGATTTAGGTCCTGCTTCAACATCTTATTGAAGATGTAGGGCTAGTGATTACATCCATACATATGAGAGTCTTTTGATGATAGGCCTTATAGAAATGGTCCAAAATTACTGAGAATAAATGCTTCCACATACAAATTGAGAAAACGTGTTCTGCCTCCTACAAAGTTACCGTTTCTGAGTTAGAGGGTTTTTTAGGATGGTAACACTATACAAAAATGACACTATACTCCTGAAGTGTAAATGATGAAAGCTTGTTGTGACTTAAAACACCCAACATTGGATTGTTTAGAGTCATCTATTCTAGCATGATTAAAACACTGCATTTTTCAGTTCCGCCGAATGAGTAAACTTTATTTCACCAATTCATTGAGTCAATTAAGCATTTGGAACATTTTTGTTAACTTTAGGACTGGTGGGAAACGGACAGCAGAGATTGCAGCTGGTCACAGGTCTGATCGCTGTTTCAGTTCAGCAGTGAGCAGAATTCTGGGAGGCAAAAAAACAAAAAAGTGATTAGAGTATTGACAGTTCAGACACTATCACAGAAGAGACAAGGGACATGACTAGGTCTGCAAAAAGGCATATCTGGGTTTACATATTCATATATTTTATATTCATATTCAAAATGCCTACTAGACTTAAGCCTGGTTTTCTTACTTGCTTGGTGTACACTATATAGACAAAAGTATTGGGACACAGCTGTTTTTCAGGGCTTGGGCGAGACCTTACTTCCAGTAAAGAGCAATCTTATTGCAGCAGCATACATTTTGCTTCCAAAACTGTGGACACATTTTGGGAAAGAACCTTTTCTATGCCAGCATAACTGTGTCCCAGATCACAAAGCAATGTCCATAAAAGCATGGCTGGATGAGTTTGGTTTGACGGGCCTGCATTGAGCCCTGACCTCAAGCCCTTCCAACACCTTTGGGATAAACTGGAACTGAAATTGTGAGCCAGGTCCTCTTGTCTAACATCAGTGTCAGACCTAATAAATGCTCTACAGAATGAATGGCTACAGAAACTCCCAAATCTTGTGGAAAACCTTCCAAGAAGAGTGTAAGCCATTACAGCTGCAGAGGGGGGACCAACTCCATATTAAAAGCTCTGTATTTGAATGCAATAAAAGTACTTGCTAGTGTAAATGTCCGTCTAAATTATTTTATTTTTAAAAGCTACTACCTAGACAGCTAATGTTAACTCAACTTAAGCCATACTGTACAGCACTGCAGGTCTTCATGATCATGTGCATCCTGGGTGCATTTAATAGTAAGATTTTTGATATATATTATCATTATGTTGCCTAATTGCACTAATGGTGTTTATCCAACATAAATGTAATGACAATAGATATGTGCTGTTTTCAGCTATTTTAAATAGAAAAAAGACATATTTTGCAAGCCCCTCACTGAAACATGCAAATCTAGAGGCCAAGTACGCTAAATTCTTGGATATTATGGATCCAACCTAGCGATATACCCAAATTATATACCCATAGCCATGGCAGACACACTAACCAACTTTCAGGGTGCCAAAGCTTCCACATAGGGAGAAATGCAATGCTGTCAAAGTAATATGGAAAACACCTGCAATATTTGTTATTTAATGTTATTTAACACTCAAACTAATTTCCTGTCTTTAGCCCCTGTTACTGGAGGTCTTCAGTCAAGCCCCTGGAAAACTGCATGTCTCTGCCGCTGCATTGTAACTATTACCTTTTTGAAGTATTAGTGTTGTATGATGTGCAACAGTACAAAATACTAAAAAGCCTCAAAGCCACTGAAAATGACATAATGACATTACTTGACATGTCATATCAAGGACGTATATGAGGTTTATTTCCAACAAAAATGCTCTTAAATCAGACAGGGAGCAGCACTCAGTGGAGCCTATCTCTCCAGCCAGTTTGTCAGTTTTAGCATTAGTAACTTGCTGTAATTCTCTGGAGGAACGAAGGTGCAGTGCTAGGGGAATGCCAGGGGACCGCAGTCTCAGTCTGTCCCTCATTAAAGTCTGTCTCTCTAATGATGTTTTGCCATTAGGATAAATCATGTAAGTCCTTGACCTCAGAACAATTAGATTAGATTGCAATTATTTGGGAAACAAATAAATGCAGCAAATATTGACTGTTAACCGTGTTTTTTAAAATGATTTTTTAGTTATGATTCAGTATTGTTTAACTGTAAAACAATACACATATATGCTGGCAGGAATTGCTTATGTAGTGTAGTTTCCATTTGAAAGTAGCATGAGAAATTTCATTTGGCCAAAATGGGTGGAGCCTTAATTAATCATTAACATTCTAAGGTCTAGGTTACAATACACTAATATAGCCCTTTTTACCATTCATGCCGATTTTGCCATCTCCGTCACAGTCTCCAACCTCTAGGAAGGCTTTGGTCTCGGAGTCGGTCAGCTTCCTGGCACCAGAGACAAAGTTCTGGAGAAAGAGTCTGGAGCGGCAATGTTAGAAAACAGTTATGGTTCACTTAGAGTAAGAATGGACTGAATTATTATTCCATTAACTAAACAAGTGTCAAGTGTAGCACAGTCAGTTACCACAGATTTCAACATGAGTACTGAAACACATTTATAATCGAAACCAAAGGATGGTTGCTTCCAATCCTGCCACTTCTATTTTAAGTTTGTTTTTCGAATCAACAGGTTTTCTACTTTTACAACAGTTTTATTAAATTATTAAATGAACCATGGAATATTGTATTAGTGCATTCTATAAAAGACAAATCTGGGTTTTGCCCCTGGAAAATGATCCCAAAATATCAGTTGCATTGCAGTCATTTGAAAACATTGTATCTCTAAATCTGTAGACCTCTGTGAATCTGAAATTTGGTATTTCCAAAGTAGCAAGTCTTACTTGAGTTCATCTTCTTCAATAAACCCACTCTTGTCTCGGTCAAGGACTTTGAACACATCCTGGCCCTCTGTGATTGTTTTGCCCAGCAGCCCCACTTGTTCAAAGAAAAGCTTGACTGCAAATGTGCCCGGAGCTGTAGAGGCAACACAGGTGACAGAGAGTGAATGAGAGAGCAAAGTGAAAAGGATGAAAGCTGAGTTATGGGGGTTGTTCTGGCCTACTGACCGCCACTTCAACTGCATTCACATAAGACCTAAAGCAGTGTGTAACAAACTTGTTTCTAGAGGCCCTTCTTTTTTCTGGATGCTGGTTTAAGCCCTGAATATTCAAATTACCCACTACTGCAGCTTTTACCCAAAGAATTGTAATTCAGGAAAAAAATCTAGAGCCTCCAGAACCAGGATTGGAAAACATCTAAAGGAATACTCCAGCATATTAAAACAATTATCTCATGTTTGTATTTGTAGAATATAGTCAAATTTGTGCATTTCTCTGTAGTAAATGAATAAAAAACTCATTGGATTGTAGGAGTAGAAGGCAATTGGCATATGTGACAACTGAATACATTATAAAAGTGACAGATGGAGATTTTGAAAATAACTTTAAAAATGACAAACACTGGAGCCCATGAGTAAATTAAACACTGGGAATAAAGTGACCAATGAAGTGACTTCAAAAATAAGATATTACATATGAGAGACAACATGGTGTTATTTGCATCCCTTTTTCATTAGAAAGGGATGCAAATCAATTCTGTGCATCAGTTTCTTATTAGTGTAGCTCTCAGAATGGACCAGAGATTCTGTGCATCCTCCTACACTGAAGCCACGGCACTGACATTTTCATCTTCTCTGAGTGGCGTGTTTTTGTCTGCTTTTTGAAGCAGCTAGAATTGTCAGATGAATAATTAAGTTCAAGTGGGATTTGAGGTCTGCATGCTTGAAGGCTCAGATTGTTCATGAACACTCAGTGCAAACACACCGGTATCTGGGTGGTAACGACTCCCTAGCCCCCTGGCTGCTTGGTTACCTTGCCCTAAGCATCCCACATGCATTTGCCCCTGGGAGTCTAAGTGTGTGCGTGCATACGTGTCGTTTAGACCTATGCAAGTAATGCATTATACACAAATGTGTGGTTATGGTTGTTTGGGTGTGGTGTGGAATACATCATATCCTCAAGTTGACCTTGGCATGCCTGGACAGCTGCAGCAATGTCCTCTTCCTTTAGGATTCCTGCAAACGCCATCTCCACCTTATCCACTTGAAGCCTGGCCTCAGGAGGACACAAGTGACAGGCTTAGACACAGCTGTACATGTTCATTCCTAATACAAATACACTTTTATTTCTCCATTAAAAGCATGTTTGTATGTATATGTATGTATGCTTGTTTAAATATATACACACCAAATTTTACTGTACAATGCATACATTGAAAACCAGACACAGCATTATGAGCATTAAGGTTCATAAGGTTCATGTTTAAACAATTTTCATTACTAAAATTTGTCTCATTTAACCAACCAGAAAGTTTGAATGGACGGATTAAAACACAGCAACAGACAATAAATCAGCATGCACTAACCTTCAGCTGGGTGATGCGCTGTAGACTTCTCTGGAGCACCTGGATGCGGTCGAGGAAAGATCGGCGTCCGCGCCCTTAAACCCAAGGAGACCACAAAACACCTCCCACCTCATTAACTAAACAGAGCCTATTATTTCTGATGGCTGTTGGTTACAAAACTACAGCCCTGAAAAAAACCCCCAAACAAATAGACAAACAGACCATGCACAAACAAATAAAAAATAAACATTCTGCTTCTAAGTGCACACTCAGCTGGAAATATTCAACCATTAATTATTTATACTTTAAGGGAGAATGTGAGTATGAGTGCAAGTCAAGTCAAATTTGTTTATATAATTCTTTTTACAACTGATGTCATAAGAACAGCATTACAGAATCTGGGTTGGAGACCCCAGTGAGTGAGCCAGGAGCGGAAAACTCCCTGAAACTGGGAGAAGAAATGTGGAGAAAAAACAAGACTTCAAAGGGGAACTCATCCTTCTCTGACACCAAATGGCAACAGAGAATAACACTGTAGGGATTACTAACAACCAGTAGAGTTAAAGGTGGCAGAACAGAAAATGTTAAGATTTGCACAGTGAGTGACAAGGTTGAACAGGATCAGAAATTAGTTTATTAGAGAGACAGCTTGAGTTTTGGGAGGAGGATGCTGAGGAGAGACTCTGAAAGTGTCGAGAGGAGGATGCTGAGGAGAGACTCTGAAAGTGTTGAGAGGAAGATGCTGAGGAGAGACTCTGAAAGTGTTGAGAGGAGGATGCTGAGGAGAGATTCTGAATGTGTTGGGACAAGGATGCTGAGGAAAGATTGAGAGTGTTGGGAGAAGAAGGAAGGCCTAGTAGGAGGTTTATGGATGTGGTGAGGGAGGACATGCAGGCAGGCAATGTGAGGGATGAAGATGCAGAAGGGAGAAGGACATGGGGATGGTTGATCCCCTGATAAAATGGGAGCAGCCGAAAGTAGCAGAAAAAGAGCATCAGTTAGAGTCTGTATTCAGTAATGTTTGATCAAGCTGAATGGGTGGACAGCCAAACCAATACGAAAAGTTAGACAAACTGCACTGGACTGGTGGGCATTTGTCCAAATAAGAAAAGATAAAAATACACGTTGTTCCTTTTATTTTGAATGACAGGGTTGACTAATATACCGATTTACCGATATTTTTCCCGATATTTAAGCATTTTACCATAATCGGTTATCAGTTTTGTAATATCAGGTTCACCAATAAACACCGCTGTCTGGTGGGTGTTTTGAGAATTACGTGCATGATCGCCATTTCAGCATAGCGTCTGAGGGGAAACTGAGTGCAAAGGTAAAGTATACTTACTTGCTTTCCAAAATTTTGTAAACTTTATTAAACATAACAGCTATTAATGCACACATTAGATGTGTTACATGAATGACATTGTTTATGCAGCTTGTAGATATGTAGTTTCTGCACAATTGAAGACTTTTTAGTTGTTGGGTTTTTTTGCACTTTCAGACCCTTAGTTTTGATTTGTATGCAAGGAGGGAGTGATTATTATAAATAAAACAGTTTGTT
>JBBMFX010578045.1:0-14272 GCA_037832545.1 Rhabdalestes septentrionalis | reverse complement strand
TAATAATAATAATAATAATTATTATTATTATTATTATTATTATTATTATTATTATTATTATTATTATTATTATTATAGGTCTTCAATTTGATATCCATTTGTACGTTTTTTTAATTTATGTATGTATGCACAAATGTATGACAATATGTTGGTTTTTATTCATGTGTGCATGAATTTATTTACATATTTATTATGTATCTGTCTTTAGTTTGTTTTTGTGGGAGTTCAGAAATGTGATTTTTTTTAAAAACACTGCAGGCAAGGAAAAAACATTCAGACGCCCAGAAGAATCCCTCCTGTGTTAATATGTGACGTCACTTGACGCATGTCTGCCAGTTTAAACCCATTAAGGAGCCAAGAGATCCAGAGGGAGCATCTGATGCTTTTACGCTCTGCGTTAATAGACGATAATTCACTTCCACACCAAACAAATCCAGTCAAATGCTAAAGCTGCATAACCAGAACCCCGCGGAGGACGGAGGAACCGGGGAACCGAGAGAGGAGCCTGTACGGCCTTGACTGTGACCTCCAGAATGATGGGAGGATCCGACAACACCTCCAGAGTCACCCTGGAGCTTCACCAATGTTTTCTTAGTGACCGCTTTCGTGTTTGTTTGTAGTATTTCCAATTTCCACCATACAGAAGATTCGGTCAGTGTTTGGTTAGTGTTTGGTCCGCATTCGGTAAGTATTTGGTCAGTGTTTGGTCAGTGTTCGTTCAGTGTTTGGTCGGTGCTCGGTCAGTGTTAGATAATTGTTTGGTAAGTGTTCGGTAGGTGTTCGGTAAGTGTTCGGTCATGTCCGGTCAGTGTTCGGTCAGGGTTAGGTAAGTGTTCAGTCGGTGTTTGGTCAGTGTTAGGTATTTGTTTGGTAAGTGTTCGGTCGGTGTTCGGTCTGTGTTCGGTCTGTGTTCGTTCAGTGTTTGGTCAGTGTTAGGTAATTGTTTGGTAAGTCTTCGGTCGGTGTTTAGTCTGTGTTTGGTCGGTGTTCGGTCAGTGTTGTTCAATGTTAGGTAATTGTTTGGTAAGTGTTCGGTCGGTGTTTGGTCAGTGTTCAGTCAGTGTTCTGGAGACTGAAGTTCTGCAAATCCGTCCTGATCCAGGAACTTCCAGAAAGGAAAAAGTAGCTATTTTTGATCAAAGCTGCCGGAGGACGGATCGTTTACGCATTTATGAGGAAAACGCAATCTGTTTTTTTCCTGCGAGCACGATCCATACTTATTTAATATTTTCTTTGATGTGGAACAGTAACCGGTTTTAAGTGTCATGAAAAGGCTCCTGTCAGTAATTGGATCCCAGTGGGGAACTAACAGATCTGGACCGAAAAACAAACACAGCATTATTTACAGCTGCCCGAGTTACAGGACAGAATAAACCATCAGTCATCAGTGATGCTGATTACAGATAAAAGTTCCTAGATGACCTCTTTATTAATGGTGCTGAAGAGCCAGTGCAGGAGTGGGTGGGGCTTAAGGATAAAGGACCACATAAGGAGGAAATTCTGGATCCAGGGTGTTTTTAAATGCTGGAACTGAAACAGCAGCTCTGCAGGGAGACTGGAGTCACTCTGACACCTCAGGAGGGTTTGGAGTGTAAAGATGCATGGTGTTCTGCTATGAAGTAAGCTTTCGGTCAGTGCTTGGTCAGTGTTCGGCCAGTGTTTAGTCTTTGTTCGGTCAGTCTTTGGTCAGTATTTGGTCATTGTTTGGTCAGTGTTTGGTCAGTGTTCGGTCAGTATTTGGTTAGTGTTCGGTCAGTGCTTGGTCAGTGTTTTGTCTTTGTTCGGTCAGTGTTTGGTCAGTAATCGATCAGTGTTCGGTCAGTGTTTTGTCAGTGTTTGGTCAGTATTCGATTAGTGTTTGGTCGGTGTTTGGTCAGTGGTCAGTAATCGGACAGCGTTCGGTTAGTTTTTGGTCAGTGTTTGGTCGGTGTTTGGTTGGTGTTTGGTCAATGCGTTCTAATAGTGTTTGGTCAGTGTCTTGTCAGTTTTTGGCAGTGTTCATTTAGTGTTTGGTCAGTGTTTCGTTAGTGTTCAGTCAGTGTTGGTTCGGTGTTTGGTTAGTGTTTGGTCAATGTTGGGTCAGTGTTTGGTCAGTATTCGGTTAGTGTTTGGTCGGTGTTTGGTCAGTGGTCAGTATTTGGTCAGTGATCGGTCAGCGTTCGGTTAGATTTTGGTCAGTGTTTGTTCAGTGTTTGGTTGGTGTTTGGTCAGTGTTTGGTCAATGCATTCTAATAGTGTTTGGTCAGTGTTTGGTCAGTGCCTTGTCAGTTTTTGTCAGTGTTCGTTTAGTGATTGGTCAGTGTTTGGCAGTGTTTCATTAGTGTTCGGTCAGTGTTTGGTCAGTGTTGGGTCGGTGTTTGGTCAGTGTTTGGTCAATGTTGGGTCAGTGTTTGGTCAGTGTTTGGTCAATGTTGGGTCAGTGTTTGGTCAGTGTTTGGCCAGTGATTGGTCAGCGTTCGGTTAGTGTTTGAGCAGTGTTTGGTCGGTGTTTGGTCAGTGTTTTGTCAGTTTTTGTCAGTGTTCGGTTAGTGTTCGTGCAGTGTTTGGTCAGTATTTGGTCAGTGTTCGGTCAGTGTTTGGTCAGTATTCAGTTAGTGTTCGGTCGGTGTTTGGTCAGTGTTTGGTCAATATTTGGTCAGTGATCGGTCAGCGTTCGGTTCGGTTAGTGTTTGGTCGGTGTTTGGTTGATGTTTGGTCAATGCGGTCCGATAGTGTTTGAGCAGTGTTTGGTCGGTGTTTGGTCAGTGTTTTGTCAGTGTTCGGTTAGTGTTTGGTCAGTGTTTGATAAGTTTTGGGTCAATGTTTGGTCAGTGTTTGGTCAGTGTTTGGTTAGTGTTGGGTCAGTGCTCTGTCAGTGTTGGGTCAGTGCTCGGTCAGTGCTTGGTAAGTGTTTGGTCAGTGTTGGGTCAGTGCTGGGTCAGTGCTGGGTCAGTGTTCGGTCAGTGTTTGGTCAGTGTTCAGTCTGTGTTTGATAAGTGTTCGGTCGGTGTTTGGTCAGTGTATGTTTATACGAGCTGACTCCCTCTCCACTGCCCACAGCCCGCCAGCGGCCGATAAGCGCTCTGTTTGTGCACCGGCGTCGATTTTGGACGCTAATCCGGAGCTTTAGAGGACTCTGAGCGAGGAACACGAGGGAGAGAGGAGCGGTCTGGCACGGCTCGGTGGAAGCGGCTCCTAATGATGAGCAAACGTTAATTCGAGTCTTTGCCATCTTCCCCCCCCCGTTTAAACTCTGCGGGATTAGAGTTCTTGCCAATGGCTGGCGATGCTTCATGAGCTAGCGTTAGTTAAAAGCCTGAGTCAGACTTCAGAGGGAAAAGACGAACGACTAGAGCTCTGGCGTGAGTCTCTTTCTCTCACTCTCTCTCACTCTCTCTCTCTCTCTCTCTCTCTCTCTCTCTCTCTCTCTCTCTCTCTCTCCCTCTCTCGCCCAGTGCCAGGCCTGACAGACTGGCGGAGGTTCTGGCTCTCTCCCGACCAGCCGCCCCAGTTCACCACATAAATAAGAGAATAAATAAATGCAGATGGAGTCGAACTCTCAAAGCCAGTCCTAATGCACTGCCGGCCCTGGAGATGCGGCGTCTCTCGCCGGGACCCGTGACTTAGGCCGGCATCTCCGAAACGGCCCCCCTCGCTCAGGTTACATCACATGACTCATCCCTATTCCTCCCCTCGTCTCCGCACGGACCAGTGAAGGACAGAACTCCTGCCGGAGCTCTAGATCTGACGGAGCCGCACCCACAGATTTGAGGGCTGCGTTCAGACAGATGGTCAAATATTAATTCCGACGCGTCCGATGCGTGCGCCAGACGCCGTCTGAAGGGACCGAGTGAGCGATGCAGCCGGGCTGCGTCTGTTCTCCTCTCCTGAAAGCGTTTTCAGATCCGAACAGACACAGCGGCGGATGAAAGCGGGTCCATATTACGTCTGAACACTCTGAACGAAAGATCAAATCGGACCTGTGAGTTTCAGATGTGAGCAGATTCCTGGCTGGAGTCTAAGTGGACCTCAGGGGTTTCAGTGTTGAGACCATTTGTCTCTAAAATCCACATTAAAGACTGATTATGGTCAGTGTTGGGCGATTTAATTTACGCATTATTTATTACTTGTTACTGTCACAAGTAATTAGTTACATTACAATACATTACAGTATTTTAAATGTAAGAGATTTAATTGCATTACTTTTACGTTACTCTCGCCAAAATAACTGGAAATATGGATTTGGCGTGTAAATATAGCTCCTGACGCTCAATTAGCTCATTACACATCCAGTGGAAGGTGATGTGGTGTCTGACTGAGCGGCTTATGGTTAAAACAGAACTATCCGATATTACAGTTGCAGTTTCACTCATCTCTATATTGACCACATTTGGGATTGTGAAGAAGAGGACACCTTAGCGCCGACTTCTTCGAGGGGTTTTATATGTTTTACACGGAACTTTGGCCGACGGTCGTGCACCGGTCGGCTGGTTCTGGACTCTTAGTTGATGAGAGATGCTCGTTAACCAGACAAATGTTCAGGCAGCTCAAAATCTCGAAAAGAGGACATGTCCGGGAAGAGAGGACATCTGGTCACCCTATTCATCTCTCTGTTCTGTCTGACTACAAGAAGTGAAAGACTTTGGGTCGACGTTTCTCCTCTGCTCCTCCGAATTTGGCTGGAATTTGTATGAAGAAAAAAAATCCACATTAAGAATGCATTGTAACGCGCGTTACTGACATCTGTACTGAGTAAAATATTACCATTTTTTAGTGTAATGGCTTACATTACCGCGTTACAGCAATAAGCAATTCGTTACAGTAATTAGTTAATTTTGTGATGCTTTACTCCCAAAACATTGGGCACCAGCTCATTTTGAAGGAGTATGTTGTTGTTGTTTACACTCTAAAGCGTTTTTTCCCTCATCTGAGGACTCCTTATGTGAGACACTGTGTCTAACAATAAATACACTGTATATCTCTCTGAACATCCGGCCCCTCAGAACACCAGAGCTGTAGAGACCGCCAGGCAGAACAGATACAAGATTACATAAGAGTACTTACAATAAACATTCAATTAATTTCACAAATTTAACTTCATTAAAAACTATTTCTTTCCCTGCAATACTTTTGAACGCACTACGAAACATCCGAGATTGACACTTGGTGTCTAGTTATTTTACATCACGCAAAAGATCTAATAATTCATAAATTAATTTCTATAGCAACTGAATTATACTGGTTATACAGTATAATACTGAATTATACTGATTATACTGTATAATACTGAATTATACTGATTATACTTTATAATACTGAATTATTCTGATTATACTGTATAATACTGAATTATACTGATTATACTGTATAACACTGAATTATACTGATTATACTGTGTAATACTGAATTATACTGATTATACTGTATAATACTGAATTATACTGATTATACTTTATAATACTGAATTATACTGATTATACTGTATAACACTGAATTGTACTGATTATACTGTATAATACTGAATTGTACTGATTATACTGTATAATACTGAATTATACTGATTATACTGTATAAGACTGAATTGCACTGATTATACTGTATAAGACTGAATTGTACTGATTATACTGTATAATACTGAATTTTACTGATTATACTGTATAATACTGAATTGCACTGATTATACTGTATAATACTGAATTGTACTGATTATACTGTATAATACTGAATTATACTGCTCTCCATTATACACACTTTATTTCTCATTTACCTGCTCTCCTGTCTCATTGTTTCAATGTCACATTAAGCAGTGCTACTTTTGTAAAGTTTTATTTGTTACTGTTGTAGATCAGGGCAAAAGCGGCCAGAATCTTTTGTAAAAGTGTAATTAGAATAAAACCAAACAATTATTCTAATCTCCTGAACACACAAACAAGAAACAAAGACTCAGAACAAACAAAACACTGGAGATCTGTGGCAAACACAGACTGAGAGGGAAGGGAATTGATGCTAAGAGTCGTTTTGATCCCGAAGGTTGTGATCCCGTGTCACGGTCCTCAAGGCCTCGCCGCGAGAAAACAAAGGAGTGCAGCGTGTTGCCTTCGTGTTCCATTACAATGAAGCTAAAAACACTGGCGCCGGTGATGAAGAATCGATTGTGTCGAGTGCGGAGCCGTGGAACATGTAATGCGCTGATTGTGAGATCAATGGGCGCCATATATTTAAAGCAGTCCTCCTGCAGTTAGGTCGCGGTGCTAACTGCCCTGATATGATTGTGTTCAGGGTCTCTCACCCTCACTGAGACTCTATTAACCTCAAAACAGCAGGGAGGGAACTTCATCTACCGGGACGTGGTTTTGTGGAGGATGGGTCTCCGCTGGGATCTCTGGTTTCCTCCCACATTCCATGTCGGATAGTGATACAGAGGACTTTCACTACTATAGGGATGTGTATTAAACTGGTTCTAAACTGGTCCCAGTTCCTGACTGGTCAGTTTTAGAGATGTGTATTAAACTGGTTCTAAACTGGTCCCAGTTCCTGAATGGTCAGTTATAGAGATGTGTATTAAACTGGTTCTAAACTGGTCCCAGTTTCTGACCGGTCAGTTATAGAGATGTGTATTAAACTGGTCCCAGTTCCTGACTGGTCAGTTATAGAGATGTGTATTAAACTGGTCCTAGTTCCTGACTGGTCAGTTATGGGGATGTATATTAAACTGGTCCTAATCTGGTCCCAGTTCCTGACTGGTCAGTAATAGAAATGTGTATTAAACTGGTTCTAAACTGGTCCCAGTTCCTGACTGGTCAGTTATGGAGATGTGTATTAAACTGGTTCTAAACTGGTCCCAGTTCCTGACTGGTCAGTTATAGGGATGTGTATTAAACTGGTTCTAAACTGGTCCCAGTTCCTGACTGGTTCCTGCTGAACTCTGGAGATTCTCCTGTTCAGACAGGGCTGCTGTGGGTGTTAATACTTTCTCACACAGCTGTGTTTCCAGACGCTGGATGCTGATTGGATCAGTGGAGGACAGAGCGCCGCCCTGTTGGTCAGAACATTTGTAGCTCCTCCCTCATTATAGAAGCAGAAACTCAGGACCCAGTTTAGATCCAGAACTCCTCAATAAACTCCTGGAGCTCCTCAGGAGACGCCTTTATGATTATGGAGAATGGAATTAATAGGAGTATCGATAAGTATCGATATCTGTATCAGTACAACACTCACCAAACACATTTCTAGTATTTAGAAGGCCTGTTACTGGAAAATGATCGTGGGATTCTATTGGTGCACAAAGATGATTAAGCAAGTCTTAAAACAGACCCAATTGGAGCATAGTCTCAAATCTACAGAGAATTTTAAACTGGTTATAGAGATGATACACATCAGTGAAGTTTGGGTGACAGATGATTCATGCAGTATTATGTCCTCACTCTCAGCACCTGCATGTATTTTCGGCTCCCTTAAAAGCACGGAAGTATTCAAAATGACGTCCAGCATTCCGTATTCAATAACCTTTAAGAGTCCCAGGCCATTGGTGAAGGATATAAGGTAGCTATGTAGGTTGAATAGGTTTTGTATTGACTGCTCTCTAGTCACTCTGTTCGCTGGGACTTTTGTAAGTGTGTGCTGCTGTGAACATCAGTCACGGTCCAAATACATTTATAATTCCAGACCAGAGTTCCCACGGGTCGAGGTGTTCATGCAGTTTAACAGAGGAAACTTATTACACACCTTACACACACACACTACACCAATAAGAGTCCTTACACACACACACACTACACCAATAAGAGTCCTTACACACACACCACACAACACCAATAAGAGTCCTTTTACGCACACACACTACACCAATAAGAGTCCTTACACACACACACTACACCAATATGAGTCCTTGGGCAAGACACCTTACACAACATTCACCAACAGTTGTAACAGACAAAAACACTACGAGCTTTGGATAAAAGCTTTTACCAATTGATGTAAATATTAAGCACTGATGTGGAGAGGCTTGCCAGGTTGGACGACCATGGTGAGTTACTGGCAGTGGTGGAAGCGAAAACATGAAGAATGAGCTGTAAGCATTTCACAGAAAATCACTTTAGCAATAAACACATCACGCAAATTTTGAAGCTGTATTATCTCCTCTAAATAAACTTAATCACGGCTTCACTTCAGCTATATTCATTTTATTGTGCTTTCATTTATTTTAAATGTGTATATTCTCTGAAGTGTAATTAACAAGTAATATAATGGTCCAGACAAAAATTATTAAAGCAATAATATTTTCTAAATAATATTATTTTATAAAAATAATATTTTCACACATAAATCATTATGTTTTGGTGACATATGAAGAGAACATTTGGATCTGGAGGCTGTGCATGATGTCCCCTAGTGATGCAAGTATAGGCAGGTTCCGAAAAAGGACTGCGGCCCAAAATATGTGGGCGAGAGCGGGCACTGCACGGTAAAACTGGGCACAGGTGGGCAATATAAACAGGCAGGTGTGAACATTAATAAATCAGGCCTGTGCCAGCCCTCTGCCGCTAAGGGCTTATTATTGTCTGATCTCATAGGAGTAGCAGTGTTTTCTCTGGATTACAAAATGTCAATGGCAAAATGGGGCAAAAATAGAAATTTGCACAGACTAATAACCATAACGCTTTAAGTTAGAGCACTTAAACTCCCTCTTTGATTAATTATCTTATTCCATGGTGCAGAAAACAACAGAATTCTGCACACATACTAGTTATGAACCGAATCAATACGTTTTTAGCAGAAGGATAATATTGATCCAGAAAACTGGCCAGCACTCATGCATGGACCTCCTTTCCTGAGCTCTTTAAGAGTAAATGCACCGCAAACATTATTACAAGTTGCTTGTAACCTCGGCCTTGGAGACACCATGGTGACCAAAGTCCCCACAACTAAACAGCCTCTGTAGACTCAACTGGGTCTCTAAAGAGGGAAAAGCTGCCAATACTATGGATTCAGTATAAGGTTGGGTGATCGCACCAATATAAATCTATTTTTTCATGTCCAATACCAATACTTATACCCCAATCTACCAATAGCAATTGTAAACACCACATTTTTTCCTCTCTTAAACAACTAATCTATTAATACCACATTTGTCTGAATAGGAAATGTCTCCTGACGTCCTCTAGGGGGCACCGTGTAAGTTATAAACTCTAATATCTACACTCATTTAGTCCCAGTGTGTGTCCATTCTGGAGTTTTGCACACATGAAATTTCAAACCCATTTATGGAGAATAAAGCTGCTTGAATAAACTAATTTAAAAAAAACACACACACACACACTCAACCCTTTTCCACCAACAGTGAACGAGTTCTGTTCTGATTCCCGCACAAAATTTTGAACTGTCAAAAATATTTTACCAGTCAGTTTTTTGTGAAGTCACAACTTAAATGTATCTCTTTATTCCGGCCACAGCAGTTTAGCTCCGCCCACTCACACATCACTTCTCCAAAACCTTCAAAACTTTTGTTGGATCACATGAAGACCTCGTTTCATCAGAACACCCAGTAACTCACCTGATCTGTGATTGCTCTCCCTGTCAGAAACACTGAGATTGGTTAAAGGTTCATTTGCATCCTCCAGTGGTGTCAGTATTGCAGAGACCGATATCGCAATAACGATTAACAGACAATACATTGTGCAGTCCAAGTTATTATTATTATTATTATTTATATAATAAATGACTGTAACTTTGATTCATACCTGGTACTAATGTTAAAAAGATCCCTGAACAGATCCCTGAACAGTCTCAAGAACCCATTCCTTGTTGGTGGAAAATTGGAACCAGTGTAAAGTAACATTACATGCCTTTTGCCCTATACATTTAAACAAGAGAGTTAAAAAGGTAAGAACAATCTGAGCTAACTTTGAAAATAGCTGTGGAAATGTTTGAAATACATGTTATACTTTTTATTTATGTCACTATGTTAATTTTATCAATTACTAAATTTGTATTAACGTTAATTTAAGCCACACAAGTTAACTGTTTACTTTTATTTTGGGGCGGGACATGTAGTATGTGACCACTCAACCTAATGGGTAAAATCCTAAATGGTAAAAGTCCATCACAAATGACAATTTCTGAGTAGTAACACATGCTTCATATACATTGTAACTGGTATAAAAGAAATTATAACTTTATGCTACATTGTTACATGACTCTAACACATGCAAATATACTGTCTTACCTTTTGACACCTCCCTGCGAGTTAGTCACCAAGTCGTGAATGAGTAAAAGAGATTGAAGGTAAATTTGGCAACTATGCTGTCATTATCCACCACTGAAGAATTCTACTTCTACTTCATCACGGTTACATTAAGTGAAGTGCCCCTTTAACGACCCTCCCTACACACACACACACACACACACACAAATACACACGCGCTGCTCTGTGTTTCTCTGTACCTCGCCAGCACGCAACCATGCCAATCAAAAGTTCCTCTGCTAAATACGGCTCCTCCAAGCCCCCTCACGCCCTCTGGATTCCTCTCTCAGCTCCAGTTACAGCAGGACAGAGCCACAAATTAGGCACGCGGGCGACATCCGGCGCGCTGGGACGCAGCGGGCTGACGGCAGGGCTTCGTACCACTGTGTGAATCTGCACTGCGAGACACTGAGAGCTAGAGAGACATTTCCCTCCCTATCTCTCCATTCAAACACACAGAGAAAGCCTGCACACAAGGACAAGGTCTAATACAACACGTTTATTCTGAATAAGAAATCGCAACTACTACAGAGTGCAGCAGGGGGGGGTCCGAATCCGGTCCTGCAGGGTAAAACCCCTCCTCAAACACACTCCTCAAACCAAGAGTTTAACCAAGAGTGTGTTTACGAAGGAAAAAGCCCCAAAACTGTGGAGAACAGCATGTTTGGGAACCCCCCCTGGGCTGGACTTCATAAGGCAGGCATAAGATAAGTTATAACTTTATTACTCCCACAAGGGGGTGATTTGCATACTTACTTTTTTTGCCCTTGTAAACACATATTTATTATATGCCGCACATTCTCTGTCCCGACATTATTTGCACAGAAATCATTCACTGTTTTCTGCCTATATTTGCATTTTTGCACACTTAACAATGCTGCTGGAATACAGTACACTGTAAAACTGCAATCAGTCAAATTGCCCCATAGCTGCTTTTATTGATTGCACTAAATGTCGCACAGACCCGTTGTTTTGCTGCTCTCGTGTTTTCTTGCTCTTTTTACACTACATTTATTTGTCCTGTCTGCACTTACGTCGCTGTTTCTGTTCTTGTGTTGCACCAGGAGGAACCCTGTGGTCCTGGAGGAACCCTGTGGTCCTGGAGGAACCCTGTGGTCCTGGAGGAACCCTGTGGTCCTGGAGGAAAGCTGTGTGGTTTCCCTGAGCTTCACTGTCACCATAAACCTACCTGACTTTACTATTCTGAAACAAACAGGATTCAACATGCTTTGAAAAAGTATGCAATACTTCACATTAGAAGGGAGGGCTGGGCAATTAATCGAAAAGTAATTGAAATAATGGATCAAAAATTTCCAGATCGATCGTTTCAATTACTTTCCCTTTAAAAGTACTACTGCATGTGGAGTCACTATTTTTAATAAGAAATGTATTTTGTTTCCAAAAGTGCAAGCTATTTATTTTACCTTTTTGATAAGAACAAAGTACGTTTTAGGTAATGTGTGCTTTAATTTTATTTTAAAATCAAGTAATGCCCCCTTCATTCGAAAATCTCTCATGTCAGCATATTTACTGTACAAAATTTGTCAGTGAACTATGAAGGAAAAAAAAAGAAGTAAATATATTAATCGTTCATTAATCGTAATCGAGTTAAAATGTTCAATTAATCGAGATTTTGATTTTAGGCCAAATCGCACAGCCCTATTAGAAGGCCTTAAGTGTTAATAAATTAGAAGGATACACCGCTTTATATAGTCTATAGACACGACTTCCTCAAGAGACACGACTTCACCATTGTTGGTCCTCTGGTGCAAAACTGTCCAAATGTGATTATTCTCTGGACCTCCTCTTCATAATAGACAGGTAATGTTAGGTACTGCATCCTTCTATTCATGCACCTGCTTTTATAAACACTACAGCTGATAAGCGAGGCACTCTAAATGGGATAGTCTAATTAAACATACACAATATAGACAAAAGTATTAGGACACACCTATTAATTATCAAGTTCAGGTGTTTCAATCATACTGAAGGTTTATAAAATCAAGCGACACAAGGCATCCTGGATGCCGTGCTTTCAACTCTGTGGACCCAGTTTGTGAAAGAACCTTTTATATTACAGCAGGACTGTGTCCCAGTGCACAAAGCAGCTCCATAAAGACGTGGCTGGAAGGAGTTCAGTGTGAAAGAACTTGACTGGTCCAAAAAGAGCCCTGACCTCAACCCCATTCAACACCTTTGGGATGAACTGGACCAAGGCTGGTTTGGGCCAGACCTCCTCATCAGACATCAGTGTCTGAAATCGTAAATGCTCTACCTCATGTATGGACAGAAATTCCCACAGAAACCCCCAGAGCCTTCCAAGAGGAGTGGAAGCTGTTATAGCTGCAAAGGTGAAAAAACTCCGTGTTAAAGTCTATGGATTTAAAACCAATGTCATTAAAGTCCCTGTTGGTGGGAGGGTCGGGCGTCCCAATACTTTTGTCCATACAGTGTATGTCAGGGTTTAAGACTGTGGTGGAGTTTAGAGAGGACCTTCTCCATCAGGGTGGCAGACAAAGAGTGAGAGCCTGAGAGTGGAGGAGGAGGAGGGGAGGGAGGAGGAGGAGGAGAGGCTCCTGTCAGCCCTGGAGGAGACTGAGGGGACATCTGGAGGACCGTTCCTCACCCTCTGAGCCCCTTCAGGGAGCTGTTTTCAGGACCTCTCCTCCATGAAGACAAATAACCGTCCGGCTGTGTAGAATTTGTGCCTGAGAGGAGCAGCTAAGCTAACCTGAGGGGCGGTTAGCCGGCAAGCTAACCCAAAGAGATGGACCTGCAGCCCGTATCCGCGGCTTACAAATAAAAAATACAAACAAATGATCTTCCCGTAAATATATGCGTTTTAGAGCGACAACACCGCTTGTTGTGGTAAAGAAAAAATAAATAAATAAACAATTAAAATAAACACCTCCCCGACAGAGCCGTCTGACAGACCGGCCTCGCCTCTCTTTGGTTCGGACTTTCTCCCGGTTCTCTCTGGGTTTTTAAGGGTTTCCTTACCTTCCCGGGCGGCGGCTCTGGTTCGGCTGGGCAGGCTGGATGGCTGTGAGGACGGAGAGTCCGCTCCGGGCCCGTGTTCTCCTCAGGTTCGGTCCGAAAAGTGTCCGGTTCTGTTTGAAACCCTCCCGCTTCTGAGGGATGCTGCTGCACGCGCTTCTGCTGAGGCACTGCTGCTCTCGCACTCCTGCCACGACTCGCTCACGGGAACCGACTCGGAACGAGTCACTGATTCAGAACTAAAGAATCAAACAATTCAGTTAATTTATTTATTTGGGGGGGTGGCTTGGTTTGCTACAAAAATACCTAACTCTGGGGGAAGATATTATCCCGGTCTCTGACATCATGTATTGGTTCATATTTAACGACTTTTTCTAATTTCAATGGAGACAGCACAAAATACACTGGGCAATGGACAAAAGTATTGGGACTCGTCTGTTACTTACTGAATTCAGGAAGCCCATTATATTTTTTATGTTTGTTTGCAGTAAAACTCCTTAATCTTCACCGAAGTTCCCTGTGTATTCAGCCCCTTTGTTTTGGGGTCATTCCGAACCATTCATTGTTTAATTAAATCCATTTAATGTCTCCAAATAAATAACGTACATTGCTTTGTCTTGTTTCGTATTGCTTCTCGTTCTCTTCTGACAGTTTTTCTCCATTGGTTTGGCTAATTTCTTGAAACCGAAATTACATTCTTAAAACAACATGGACAAATCTCCAAACCAACTTGCAATGGTTTACAACAGAATGGCATTTCTCATTGAGTTCATCAAATTTCAAATGTCTTTGTACATATCTCAAGTGTCTCAGTGCATCTTTGCAAATGGTTACATGCAAGTAGCCTGCAGTTCGCACAATGCACCATAATTAAGCACTTCCTCCAAATAAATAGATCTGGCTGATCTAAACTGATTAGTTGATTCTCAGTCTAATGGTAGTTCTCTCCAAAACATGTCAGCATGATTTCAGTCTATAAGTCATCATATGCACAATAGTCTGTTCAATTGTCAAAATAAGTCAAGAACATAATACCATGAACACCAGATATGA